>PVJC01001764.1:0-79296 GCA_004026665.1 Murina feae
TTTGCTCTTTGCAGATTATTGCTCCCCCGGAGAGGAAGTACTCCGTCTGGATCGGAGGCTCCATCCTGGCTTCTCTCTCCACCTTCCAGCAGATGTGGATCAGCAAGCCAGAGTATGATGAGGCAGGGCCCTCCATTGTCCACAGGAAATGCTTCTAAAGTCAGAACAGATTCTCTGGGGATCTCCTTGAGACTCTGTCACAAATCATGAAACATTAAAACCTGCAAGCCTTATTTCTCTGTGTGGAGCTCTTTCCCCGCCCCCTCCACCCCGCACACAGGGCGAGGGCTTTTCACATTTTATGCTAATTCACACATAACCCTGTGAGGTAGGTACTATTATTGCCTCCATATTACAGACGAATAAACTGAAGCTCAGAGAAGTTCAGGACTTGTTGAAGGTCATCCAGAACCAAGATTAAAATGCAAATGTAGCTGACTCTAGTGTTAGTACTCCTGCTATACCACATTGATGCCTTTTCCTTGAGCATGAGTAAGAATGAGGACTGGAGGACTTATTGGGGGCGGGTAAGAAACAAGGGCTTTCAGAAATGTGAGTCCTTGCATTCAAGGGCGATGCACCGAGGACAAGAGCAGAGCGAGAAACACAGGCTTACAGGCTGTGACATAATGTGAACCAAAACACGATGTTATTTGAATTGAAGTGAAGAAAGTTTATAGTGGGCTTAAAATCTCTGTGAGATCTTCTGCCAAGGAGGGTTAGGTTGTATTTTGTCCCAAACTACTATTCAAAAAAGTGGTGCTCTCTCTTTTTTTCTTTCTCTCACTTTCTCACTCTCTCATTTGCTCCCCACTCCCTGTCCTTGATCAATTCTATTTAATTTCACAAGTATTTACTGAATTTTTGTAAATACATCTGCCAGGTAAGACCACATGGAGTTTATATACCCCACAAAGATGATTCCTACCCATCAGAGTTTCGTTGCAGAAAGTGGGAGACAGACACAAACATATAAGATAATGATTTGAGGTGAAACAGAAGCACCCACAAAGCACTAGGAGAAAATAAGGGATAAGGATAATGGCTAACATAGATTGAGTGTTTACAATATGCTAGGCACTAGTTTAAGAGCTAGCTTTGCATGGATTTCCTCATTTAATCCTCACCACAGCCTTGTGAGGCAGGTACTAGTATCATTCCCATTTTATAACTAGTTTACTAGTTAACTCTTTCACCCAGCTAGTTAATGGCAGAACTAGAGCCTCAGTTCTGCCTGGTGTACCCTTCCCTCTCTCCATCTATCCCAGTCCCATGCCGGATGCTCCCTAGCAGATCTCACCTGGTTCATGAGCTTCCCAGAAACACCTGTTTGGAGGCAGGGGACCCCATTGCAAGTGCAAGGACCTCAATGTCAGACATGCCTCCTCCACCATCTGTGCACTTGCCCTCTGGAGGTGAGGTGGAGAACCATGTTTTCAAAATCCCCCTAGAGGATTTATGTCTTAGGATTTCCCAGAAGCAGAACCTAAAATAAGGACTCACATGCAAATAATTTATTAAGGAAGTGCTTGCAGGGGAAACCCATTAGCAGATGGAAGAGGCAGGACAGGAAAGGGGAGGAAGCCCAGCAGGAGACCTCTGAGGCACAGCCTCAGCCTGGTCCGCAGACAGCTCTGGAGTCTAAGCCCCACTGTAGGCAATGAGCTGGGCTTTCACAGTCACCTGTCAGGGTAGGTGCACCCTGGACCTAGAGTCCCAGGCTTTCCTCTTGTGAAGGGAAAGGGCTCCAGTAGGCTGAGGGCAGTCCTGCAAATAAAAGCCACAGCACTGGTGTTGGGAGAGAAAGCACAGAGAGGAGGTTGGAGGGCACACCCACGCAGGTGTGGAGTACTGACACTCCCTGCTAGAGACCGGCATGCTGGAGTCTCCATATGAGGGAAGAAGGGAAGGCTAACTGGTCATTCCCTCCCCTCCCCATCCCGTCTTGCCCCACTTCAAGAAGCGCTGTCCTAGAATTCAAGCGAATTGGTTACAACGGCTTGAGGAGTGTGGAAACCCAATAGGAAGTCAACCAAGGATAAACAGAAGTTACGTCCCGGGCACTGAGAGCCACTCTGAAGGAGCCATTGCTTATTGTGTAATGACTATTGGGTGGTGGCTGTATGACATGCCTTGTGTTAAACGCTGCCTATGGATTAGCTTTCTTAATCCTCTCCCCTGGCTGTCTGAATCCAGAGTCCCCTGTATGCCTCCCTCTGTGATGAGGTGTATCAGTCAGAGTTCACTCAGAGGAGCAGAGCCACCATTCGCGTTGCAGAAAGAAGAAAGTTATTAGGAAGGAGACTACCCAAAGGTGGGAGGAGCTGGGGAAGAATTGTGGGACGATTGCAGAGAAATCACTGCAGCCTTGAGGACTACCTAGTATCTGTCTGTGGGCACATCTGTCTGTCACGGTATCTGATTATGGAAATCTCCCAAGAGGAGTTGCTGCGGCTTCCATTGCTTTTTAAATCTCATGCTAGGTCCTTTTTTGGCCAACTCTAACTCACAGCCCCGTCAGGAGGGAATTCCAGGAGCGTACTTCCCAGCTTCACCAACTAGAGTTAGCATAGTCCAGCACATCAAGATGTCCTTGATGTAGAAAGAATGTAACTGACCAGATGTCCAAGCAGAAGAAGAAAGTCAGGGTCACATTTGTGTGTATTTATCTCCCCATTTTTAATGGCTGCATAAGCATTTTTGTAATATGAGTCAGTAGTTTGTCACAATAGCACTTAAAAAGCATTCAAAAATAGTAATTCCTTCAGAGCTGCACCGCAAGGACTAAGCAGAGTGAATGATGCATAGTAGATGCTCAGTAAATATTGAATGATGGAATGGCTACTGAGTGGCTAAAGTTTATGTAGGGCAGTTAGCTCTTACTCATAAACTCCAGCAGATACCTGAAAATCGCCCAGGAGCAAAAAGTGGCCTCATTCCTCCAAGCAACTGGGACATAATTCTGCTCACCAAAATGCCACTACTTTCTATCTCTGGACAACACCTAAGGTGGGATGAAAACACCTTGTTTACTACTTCTAGGAGGGACTGATCACCACCTTTTTTAGATGCTGATCTTGCTCACAAGGATTCCTTTAATAGCCCTCCTTCCTCCTGCACAAGGGTGGGGAGCTAATACTCATGTTTGTTCTCTTTGACCCTATCTTTTGGGCACAGCTGGGCCTATCAGATCCTTTCTTCTGGGAATTTGGAATTAAGACCAGAAATATATTGAATTTTTATGCATGGTATAACAGAATAAAGCAAGCACAAAGAAATAAAGGAGATAGGAGAGTCATCACTAGTATTGAAATAACTGACAGGCAATTTAGGCAAAAGACATTTTTGTTTCTTACGTTACACTATACATAAAACAAACCTGAGAGCTTTTAGGAGCAAGAGAGAAAATATTCACAAAGGACTCATATGCAAAATATATAATGAACAATAACAATAAGTAAAAGATAGCTAGTAGAAATATGGGCATAGGACTTAAACAGGTCCTTCACAACAGAGGTTTCTAAAATAAACACATGAAAAGGTGTTTTACTTCATTAGTCATCAAGAAAATGCAAACTAAAACTATAATAAGACACCATTACATACAGCAGAATGAAAAAAATACAACACACGAAAATATTAACTGTTGGTAAGAATGTGGAACAACCAGAGCATGTGCTCATTTTATTGCTGGTGGCAGTGTCGACAGGTACAATCAAACACTGTGGGCCTATTTATTATTTAGGAATATTTACTAAAACGGAACATACAAATAGCCTATCACATAGCAGTTGGTATCATAAGTATCTACCCAAGAGAACTGCATAATTAACTTTACTAAAGCACATATTCAAGAACATTCATAGTAATGCTATTCATAATAGCCCAAATCTAGAAATACTCAAATGTCCATCAGTAATAAAATGGATAAAATACATTGTTGTAGAGTGACATAATGAAATACAGCACTGAGCATGAATGAACACAACTACAGATATTATGTTGAATGAAATTAGTACTTACTATGTAATTTCATTTGTATAAAGAACAGGCAAAACTAAAGTCTGCTGTTAGAACTCAGGCTATTGTTTTCCTTTGGGGGAGTAGTAACTGGCATGAGAAATGGATTCTGGATGAGAAGTGCTAGTAATGCTCTATTCCTTTATCTGAATCTAGTAACAAGGATATATTCAGTTTTGTGGAAATTTTCATTAAACTGTAAACTTACAATACATGCTCTTTTCTTCACTAATGTTCTGTAAAGATAATAACTTTTAGGAGCTTCAACTTTTAGGGGCAAGTTAGTTGCCTGTCTGCAGATAAACCTGCTGACAACTTCCACCTTTAGCCTTCACAGAAACCCTGAGGGCAATGAAACAGTGAGATCTCCGGGGCCGAGAACCTCTCAAACATTTTTTGATGAATATTTTCCCAATCTGAGTTTACATAGACAAAGAAATGTAATTTTATTATTTTTTTTTAAATAATCCTCACCCGAGGAATTTTTTATTATTATTATTTTTAGGGAGTGGAAGGGAGGGGGAGAGACAGAGAAAAACATCGATGTGAGAGAGACACATGGATCGGTTGTCTTACTGCAGCGAATCCAGCCTGCACTGAGCCTGCAACCAAGGTACATGCCCTTGACTTGAATAGAACCTGGGGCCCTTCAATCCACAGGCCAACGCTCTATCCACTGAGCAAAACTGGCCAGGGCAAGTAATATTTTGACACAGAGGTGGCTGTGGGAGTGGGGATGAAACAGACTTTAGCTGTTCCAGTATTCATTAGTACCCCACCCAGGTTATCCCAAATAAATGTGCAATCTATTTTTGTAAAAATAATGTTTAATATACAAACGTCACTTCGACCATTATATAAACATCAATACAGGAAAAAGGGCTTGTGCTTGCTATGCAAAAAGCCTCAAGACAGGTGTCCCAGGCATCCACCCCAGCCCAGCCCCTTGCAAGCAGGACTCCGCTTCCTAAACGCTTCCACCTCCAGGAGTGCTGCCGAATGCGGTGTTGCCTGTTGATTCTTGTGGTTGAAGCGCAGAAGGTGGAAGCACCCCCCGACGGGCCATAAATCTGAGGTGGCTGAGACGTTTGCGGGAGGCAGGACGAAGCCAGTCAGGGCCCCCTCCGAGCAGCAGCTCAGAGCGGCCCCCGCTCCTCTGCAAAGCAGCTCTCCGTGGGCAGCAGGACTCCAGTTTTATACACCAGCTTGTTAGTCCCCCTGCACCCCGGCTCTTCCTTTCACAAATCCCATTCGGAATCCCCATCACTCTCCCCGCCAACCCCCTCCCTCCACCACTCCCCGCTCCCGCAATTGTTCACGCCCACAGAACCCAAACTATCAAGTTTAAACCAGTTCGTCACTTTTGCCAAGCCTCCACCCACTTTATCCTAATGGGATTTTTGGCTTCTACGCCAATCGGTTGAGCAAACGTTTATTTATTCAAGAGACAAAGAGGTGGGATGTAGTTGAACTCATTTGTTGATCTATTCCATAAAGTGCCCACATTGTTTTGCCGCGTTACAGGGAACGGGAAAAAGTTGTGTAAATTATTAGATTGCATCATTTTCCTACTGAAAACCGCCCAGTTTCATCCCATTTTAGAATAAAAACCAGACCACAAACACCTGGAAAAAAGAAACCTCGTTTAAAATAACAATTACTTTGATTTGCTTTTTTGTTATGAAAATTATTTTTAAGTTATACAGCAATGCAAAGGCGTTGGAATTGTTATGTCTCTTGTCAAGTGTTATTTTCCAATGAGCAAATGCAAAGGTGTTAATCACGCCCTGGGTTATGAGCAAACTTCCCCGCATCCCAGTACCGAACTTGACTCTCTCACCGCGCTTCTCCACAAACATCGCGAGAAGAGAGCGGTCCCGTTGCCCCACCCTCTCAGTCAGCTCAACCCCGCCCACTCCCTGCCGGGCGATCTCTGACGTCAGAGGTGCGCTGCGGTGCGTGGACAACAGTACCGGGAGCGGAAATGCTCTTGGCGGAAGTGCTCTTGGCGGAAATGCTCTTGGCGGAAGTGCTCTTGGCGGAAGTGCTAGTTGCGGGAATCCTGGGTGGAATGGCCGCGGGCAGGCTGTTTCTACGGCTGTTGCGGGCTCCCTCCAGTTGTATGGCTCAGAGCCCCCTCCCGGGCGTGCCCCCCTCCAAGGGCCTGCACGCGGGGCACGGGCCCCGAAGGCTCTCCATCGAAGGCAACATTGGTAAGGGCCGCAAAGGGACTGCCAAGCCTTGGCCTCCGCCAAGCAGGGGTCTGAGAGGCTGTGGAAGGGCGCAGGACCCGAACCCCTTCCCTACCCCTTCTCCCCCGCTCAGTGCAGCGAGGCTGCTGGTTCTGGGGACCATTCCCCTCCCAAAATCACCGCGGATCCATCCCTCCTTGGTTTTTAGGACGTCATTCCTCAATACTCTCCCCCATGGACATAAAAGCCACGCAGTCTGTTGGTAGGACAAGAGCTCAACCAGCTTGTTAGGATAAATCTAACTGGAAGCGACAAAGCGCTTG
This sequence comes from Murina feae, assembly GCA_004026665.1. Taxonomy (NCBI): domain Eukaryota; kingdom Metazoa; phylum Chordata; class Mammalia; order Chiroptera; family Vespertilionidae; genus Murina; species Murina feae. Next base: position 6,536 of record PVJC01001764.1, read on the forward strand.
GTCCTAAGAGGGGGTTGCCAGGTTTAGGGACAGAAAAAAGGATGCTCATTTAAAACAGGATTTCAGATGAGTAATTTCTTAGTGCGGTTGGGTGCCATGCAATATTTAGGGCATTCACTAAAAATATCTTTATTTATCTGTAACTGTGCTTTACCTGGCTACTCTACCCTAAGAGAGTTCTTAAACTAAAGGCATTCAGATACCACTTTCACTATTTTTGTCATGTTTCTTTGCTAGTCCCACTATCATTTACTAATGATTTTCTTAGAAGAAACTCGTTTTTCAAACATAGAAACATCTATTAAGTTAAAAACTGTTACGAGAATAGAAACCCCGTGTGTTCAATAAAAAGCAATTGAAAAGAGAATGCAAGCAAAACATTTTAGTTTGATGTTACTAAATTCTGACTTTACACTTTTACCTGATAAGGTGATGAACTCTCAACGAGAATTAGCAGGGTTGAGGGTCAAAAAACACGCTAAACAGTAAACTGAGAATTTCTCATTTTATTCATTCAACAAATTACCTTTTGAGCCATATCCACAGGCCAGCACTGTTCTTGGCTGAGGATACAGCAGTGAGCAGAACAAATATCTCTGCTCCCAAGTAGGGAGAGAGAGACAATAAACAAAATAAATTAAGCAAAGTAAACCATATGTTAGGTAGTAATGAGCGTAATGAAGAAAATTCAGGGACGAGGGATTGGGGAAAATTGCAATTTTAAATAGGGTAATCAAGACAGTCAGGATTGGGAAGGTGACATTTGAGGAAAAACCTGAAGGCAGGGGAGTGATCCATGTGCATAACTGGGGAGAAGAACTTTTCAGGCAGAGAGAAGACCAAGCACAAAGGCCCTGAGATGGAAAATGAATTCAGGGAGCAGGAGGGAAGCCACTGTGGCTGGCATGGAGGGAGCAAGAGGAAGAGGGGCACGATAAGGTTAGAAGGTAAGGGATGGCCGGATGGTATATAGGCCTTATAGTCCACGGTGGAAAACTATTGGAAGGTTTGATCAGTCGAGTGATATGCTTTGACTTAAATTATGACATGATCACTTTGACAGGCATGTTGAAGGTAGGATGTGTCAGGAGGTTATTGCAACGATGCGTTTCAGTGAGTTGGACCAGGGTGATGAGAAGTGATTGTATTTTAGTTACATTTTAAGGCAGAGCTAACTAGATTTGTGAAAAGATGTGGAGTGAGATACAGAGGGGTCAGTAATGACTCTAATCATTGTGACCTGAGTAACTTGAAAGATGGAGTTCTGAATTTTCTTAAATGGGGGAGAATGGGAAGAACATATTTGGGGCAGAGGATGGTTTCAAGATTTTGTTTTGGGGCATGTTAGTTTTTATGTGGTTATTAGGTATCGATGGGGAGATGGGGAGATGTTGAGTAGGCAGTTGAATGTATGAGTCCAGAGTGCAGGGTCTCCATGGCCTGGAAGTATAAATGTAGATGGTATTTAAAGCCAGGAGTCTATGTATGTTGATGGAAAGGACTAACCCCTGGGGCAAATGTTAAAGAGATCGAGGAGATGGGAAGGAACCAGCAAAATAGACTGAGAAGGAATGACCACTGAAAAACCAAAAGAGAATGATATCCTGGGGTCCAGCTGAAGAACCTCTTTGGGGGAGAGAAAAATCAACTGTGTGATGCCCTTTAATGGAGCTCTTTGGTGAACTTGAACAACTTTTGGGGGCAATAAGAGTGACAGTCTGATTGGCGTAGGTTCAAGGAGCATGGGAGGTAAGGAATTGGAGACAGCCAGTTAAGCAATGGTCTGGAAGTTTTCCTAGAAAGGGAACACATTGGGTGCTAACTGAAAAGGAAAGATGGTTTGAGACAGTTTTTATTTTATTTTTTTGTTTTTGTGAGAAAAATTAGAAATAGTCTCACAGAGAGGGACAAAAATGGTGAAACAGGAGAGAGGATAGAATTGATGGAGTGATGTTAGTAAACAAGGAGTGGGGTCTATAGACAAGCAGACCCAGTTTGGTCTTAACTAGAAGCGCAGTTTATTTCTAATAAATGGGGAGCATGGCAACTAAATGAGTCCTGACTTGAGTGAGTAAAAGGGAAAATGTAGAATTTTGGGGCAGCATTAAGGACCCACTTGGACTTAGTTGTCATGAATTTAAAGCGAGACTAGTCACCATGGCTGTGTGTATTTCTCCAATCAAATCAGAAACACTGAGAGGAATGAGAAGAGAGGGTCCTGCTCATCTGCCTGATGGTGTACAAAGCTGGTTTGTCTTGTACTTTGAGAAACATGCCCCCAAAGAAAGCTCTAGCCTTAAAGCCCAGAGAGGTACAAAGTACTTCACAAAGCAAGTACTTTGCAGAGGCCATCAGGTTAGGTGTGTGAGCTCTACCTTTCCCAATTTTCCTGACCTTGGCTTCCTAACCGTTCCAGATTGCTATGCTTCTTCCTTGCTTTTCATGCAACCAAAGGTCACTGAATGTCCACTCTGAAGGTAGACTCGTGTGTGATACAGCTCCTGTCCTGTAAGGAGCTCACAGCCAAGTGGAAGAAGCAGACGTTTAAACATGATTTATATGCCATGTGATGAGTACCACGTTTGGGCAGGGAAACTTGGAATCTCTGGGGTAAGAATCCTCAAGGGGGAGAAGAGGAGAGTGTTCCAGCCACAAGAAGTAACATTTGCTAAAGCAAAGCCCGAAGAAACATGCAGTTTTAATAACAGGGAAGTAGCTGGATGTGCCTGGAGTTTAAAGGGCCTGTCAGAGAATGGCAGAACAAGAGGTTGGAAGGGTAGGATTTGCCAGATTTTTGAACAGCCCTGTGGTCCATGCTAGGAGTTTTTCCTCTAGGCAGTGAGAGGCTACTGAAGACTTGAAGTTCATATGTGTCAAGACCAGATTAATTTTAAAAAGAAATTTGGCTAGAAGGAGCAAATAGGAAGTAAGGCACATTCTTTGCATGTCTTGTTTGCTGTAGTACCCACAATGCCTTACATCCAGTTGAATGGATAAATGAAAGTAGTTTGGAGAAGATAAATTGTGTGGCTACCATAATAGTTGGAGGGAGGAAAGGTGTAGGCCTGCACAGAAGGAATGGAGGGACAGAGAAGAAGTGATGGTTTGAGAGAGATTTTGGAGGTAGGATTGATAGGACTTGGTGACCGCTTGGAGGTGAGAGATAAGGAGGCATAAAAGATGACAATGAAGTTTTTATAATTTAGACACTGACTGAAAACTGAGGATGGGAATAAAGGAAGAACTCTGGGGAGGTAAGAGAGATGTCTTTTATATGAGGCTAGAGGCCCATTGCACAAAAATTTGTGCACTCGGGGGCAGGAGGAAGGTCCCTCAGCCCGGCCTGTGCCCTCTCATAGTCTGGGACCCCTCGGGGGATATTCACCTGCTGGCGTAGGCCCACTCCTTGGAGAGATCGGGCCTAAGCTGGCAGCCAGACATCCCTCTGGCAGCCCAGGTGCCTTCGGGGGATGTCCACTTCCCAGCGGGGAGCAGGCCTAAGCTGCAGTCAGACATTCTTAGCTCTGCTGAGGAGGCAGGAGAGGCTTCCACCACCACTGCTGTACTGGTAGCCATTAGCCTGGCTTGTGGCTGAGCAGAGTTCCCCCTGTGGGAGCGCACTGATGACCAGGTGGCAGCTCCTGCATTGAGCGTCTGCCCCCTGGTGGTCAGTGTGTGTCATAGTGACTAGTCATTCCCAGTCGTTCTGCTGTTAGGGTCAATTTGCATATTACCTTTTTATTATATAGGATTGAGGCCTGGTGCACAGGTGGAGGCTGACTGGTTTGTCCTGCAGGGTGTCCCGGATCAGGGTGGGGTTCCTGCTGGGGTGCCTGGCCAGCCTGGGTGAGGGGCTGAGGGCTGTTTTCAACCTGGCCACAACCCCTTCAGGGTGGGGGAGTCCCCCTGGTGTGCCTGGCCAGCCTCAGGATGGCCACGCCCCCCCGCAACCCAAGCTCCCTTTTTTCCCTGGGATTTATTTATCTTCTATAATTGAAACTTTGTAGCCTTGAGCTGAGCCAAGGGCAGGCCAGGGCAGCCTTAGCTTCCTCCATCGCTGGGGGCAACTCAAGCCTCCTGCTCCCTTGTGGTCACCACCATCTTAGTTGGGTTAATTTGCATACTCACTCCTGATTGGCTGGTGGATGTGGCTTGTGAGTGTGGCTTGAGCATAGTGGTGGGACAGTTAATTTGCATGTCTCTCTTTTATTATATAGGACTAGAGGCCTGGTGCACAAAAATTTGTGCATTTGGGGGGGTCCCTTAGCCCGGCCTGTGCCCTCTCGCAGTCTGGGACCCCTCGGGGTATGTCCACCTGCTGGCGTGCCTGGCCAGCCTGGATGAGGGGCTGATGGCTGTTTGCAGGATGGCCAAGCCTTCCAATAGGGACCCTCACCCCATGAGGGTGTGGCCAGCTTGGGTGAGGGGCTGAGGGCCGTTTTCAGGCTGCCCACAGCTCCCATTGACCCAACATCCCAGTGAGGCTGGCTGGAATCAGGTTTTTGGGGTTTATTTATCTTCTATAATTGAAACTTTGTTGCCTTGAACAGAGGCCTAGGCAGGCAACGAAGCCTCCTGTTTGCTTCAGCTCTGTGGCTTCTATAATTGAAACATTGTTGCTGTGAGCAGAAGCCCAGCCAGCCCAGGCAGGCAGTTTCCTCCATCGCTGTTGCAACGGAAGCCTCCTGTTTGCTCTAGCTCCGTGGCTGCTGGCCACCATCTTGGCTGCGTTAATTTGCATACTATCACTCTGATTGGTTGGTGGATGTGGCTTGGCTGGCAAGCGTGGCTTAGGTGTAATGGAGTGAGGGTCAATTTGCATATTACTCTTTTATTAGATTAGATACCTCTGAGACCTATAGAGATAGGTGTTCTGAGATAGATTAGAATATGTGCCTGGAGTCAAGAGAGAGATGGGAGCTGAGATTTCATATCTGGAGGTTGTTGACTTGGGGAGTTGTTGAAGCTTTGGAACTGAATGCAGTTGCCCAAGGAAAGTGAATAATGAGAAGCTGATTAGGGTTCTTTAATCCGGCTTTCCCTAGTTATATCTCCCATTATTCTCCATCACCCCACACTGATGACTCTCTCCAGACAGAATTAGTCACTGCCTCCTCTGTGTGCTTTCAAAACATTTTGTACCCACAACTGCTGTAACACTTGAGTCCTGTTGAGATTGTTTGCACATTCAACATCTTCCCTGGGTTGGCACTTAGTGTCTTATTCATCTTTGTGTCACGAGTACCTAATCCCCTGCCTCACCCATTGTACTCATTCAGTGTTTACCAGATGCTTGAATCCTGTGCTGTGATATCCACATGGAAGTTAGTCATTGGTACCCACAAAGGAAGTATTTTAAACTGCTAATATAATAAAATCAAATAATTTTTTTGTTCTTTATCACAGGTGACATCTTTAAACAAATTAGAAAAAAAGTACCCATTCAGGAAACCTGAACAGGGCAAGGTGAACTCCTGTCCTAAATGAAGTTAGGTATCTTTAGAGTGGCTTTTCTTACAGTCCTACTGCTCTAAGTCTTGTTATTCTGATCCTGCAAGTGTAGACAGCAGCATGTGCAGGGGAAATAGATAAGTAAAGTAACAACTAATGGCATCTAGTTTGAGTTGTGAAGCCATATGCCATGTGTCATTGGAAGTGAAAGCTTGGGCCCTGTCTTGGGCGGATCAGTTGGTTAGAGCATTGTGTCATACACTGAAAGGTTGCAGGCTCGATTCCTAGTCAGGATGTGTACAGCAAACCGGTGTCGCTGTGTTTGTATCTCCCTCCATTCCTCTCGCTCTAAAAAATCAATAAAAACATATCCTCAGGTGAGAATTAAAAAAAAAAAAAGTAAAAAGCTCGATACTTAAAATCCCTTAAAAAGTAAACTACCTAGCCTATTTATTACTTGTTTATTATTATTAATCCTCACTTGAGGATATTTTTCCATTGGTTTTTAGAGAGAGTGGAAGAGAGAAGGAAAGACAGAGAGAAACATTGATCTGAGAGAAATACTCCAATTGGTTGCCCCCTTCACGCACCCTGACCAGGGCCCTGGCTGGGGAAGAGCCTGCAACCAAGGTATGTGCCCTTAACTGGAGTCAAATTCAGGACCCTTTGGTCTGCAGGCTGATGCTCTATCCACTGAGCCAAACTGGCTAGGGCTAGCCTATCTTTTTAAATATATGCATCACTAAAGTGGTATATTGAATACATCAGTTATTTTATGACTACAAACCTAAATGGAAGAAAGGAGTGCTATTTGAAATTTGTGAGTCATCTTAGACTATTCTTACTTTTATTTTAAAGACCCTACCAGAAAGGAGGGAAGTGTTTTGCACTTTTGCAGTCTAGAGACTTGAACATAAAGTTTTCCTAATAACATGTTTCCTCTGGCATTCAAGATTAGTGATTTAAGATCACCAATATGCATCTTTAACTTTTTGCTGCTGTTAATCCTCACCCAAGGATATTTTTTTTTCCCACTGATTTTTAGAGATAGTGGAAGGGAAAAAGGAAAAGGAAGAGAGAGAAAAACATTCATGTGAGAGAGACATTGATTGGTTGCCTCCCATATGTACCCTGAGCCGGCAGGGATTGAACCTGCAACCCAGGTCCATGCCCTTGACTGGGAATTGAACCTGAGACCCTTTGGTGTGAGCCAGCGCTCTAGCCATTGAGCACATCAGCCAGGGCACATCTTTAACTTTTATTGAGTATAAACAACTGGGCAAAGAATCCTAGGGGAAAATAAGACCTATTTATACCATACATTGTAAATTGGAGTCTGTTTTATAAGATTCCCTTCATTCCATCCATCCATCTCCATTCTTTGTACCTGGCTAGATACTCAGCATGTAAAGGGAATAGGTGAGTCTGTGTCTTCAAAAAGAGAGCTGGTTGGAGAGAGTGATGAGTCACAAATAATTGCAGTGTAATGCCTTGGCAAACCAGAGCAGGCAGTAATTAACTCTGCCTAGAGGCGAAGGAGCTGGAGAAGTTCAAGGAGAAGGCGGCAGTGAAAGGATGAATCAACTAGTGGGCAAATTGGGGGGGGGGGAGGACATTTCAGATCAGTGAGGTTCTCAGGCAGAACGGAAGATTTTGGGTTGTACTTTGAAAGCTATGAGGAACTTTATTTTTATGGTAAACATAGTCTACCATGAAAATAAAAGGAATCAGGGCACAATGTACTGAATTTCTTCGAAGCCTGCTGAGTGATTTTTTGGAAGTTTCCCCAGAATGCCTATAGGCTCAGAGCCTGTATAGTGACCCTGGATAAAGGTCCTTTAGAGCAGGTCTCAGCCTAGGTCATCGTTTTAGTTCTAGTGCCTACCACTTAGCAGCCACATCTCTTGATTGAACGACTGAGTAAATGAATGCAGTATCAAGTGAAGTTCCTGAAATAAAGGCTTTAATTTTTGTTTAAAGATAGACGGTTTCATATTTATTGCCATTGTTTGCTTTTTGGTAGAAAGTTTTAAAATGCATTTTTTATCATGTTTTTTGTTTTGTTTTGGAGAAGAAAATGCTTGGAGATGATGATATACTTAAGAGTTTTCCATGAAATACAACTGTATGAAATTTAAAAAAAATATATCATTTCGGGCAAACATCAGATACTATCTTACTACTAGATTTTAGAGTAATGTAGTTACAGCAGGCAATGTAGTTTATAGAAAAGTTTGTGGGAGGACAATAACCATGACTTAGGAATAAGATGAACATTAACAATGGAACTCTGGTCCAGCTTGTGAAATGGCAATCCTGGTGCCAATAAAAATCAGCATGTTGACGTAATATACCCTAAGAAAAGAGCTCCCACCCCTCAAGTCGTGACACATATAATAAAGTACAAGGATATCCAAGGCCCTCAGGAAAGGTTTGATATTGAGATCTGATACCTTCCAATTTTAATATTTAAATATTTTTAAAGGCAACAGTTAAGTTGGGATATAACTAAATTATGATAATGATATCATAAGAGGCTGATGCCCTGCATAAATTCCAAACAAAGAAAGGAATTTGTCAGTTTGTCCAGTGCTGCATGAAGAAGAGTGGCTTTCAGTAGACACGAGTGTTCTGGTCACTAGGAGGAGGGCAGTGTAGCAGTGGAGAGCCAGCCAGTACCACTCGGAAGCCCCTGGGAACACTTTAAAACATTTATTTTAAAAAAAAAATCAAAACTCAAGCAGGAAGAAGGAACTATTAGTGTCAGGTATCACAGCACTAAAAATAATGATGCTATGTCTGGTTTTAATATAAACATATAACTTTTAATTATTTTTTAAACTATTCCATATCTGTGGGTGGTGCCTGGCACAGCGAGTTCCATGATAATGCAGGTTAAGGACCAGTGCCCTGTGGTAAAATGACCCAGGTTCCCCAAGCCCTATAGCAACATGGATGGCACAACTCTTAGGACCTGTCCGTCTTTGCAGAAGCCAGCTTCTGATTACTAAATGGGCTTTCCAGAAGCTTTGGTGTGGAGAGTAGAGTGCAGGGCGGAGGTGTTGCCCTGGTGTGATTGTTCCAGTAATTGGAACTGTGTATTTCCCATTTCATCTAATTTGTTGGCATTTCAGGTTTTGTGTGTTTAAATGGCATGAGTCGGTTTCTGAGGGTCCTGACTGCTTTTATTTATTTATTTATTTATTCATTTATTCATTTATTCATTTATTTTCGTTGTGTCTGACTGCTTTTAAATGAACTAATAGTGTCTGATCTGGGAGGTAAAGTTGGCACTCCCTGACCCGTAGGGCTCTTTCTTTCCATATACAGCAGTTTCTTACGTAATTGTTTTTAACTTTTAAAAAATTTAAATAATTCTAACAGTCATTCAGTGTCACCCAGCTAACAAGTTCATTCATCTTTCATATTAGTTAACATAGCTTTTCAGCTGAATAGCAGAGACCATGTTTCAGATTTAATCAACAACTTGCAATCTAAATGTTGTTCATCTTTGCCAGGTATTGTAAAATAGGGGCTACTCGGGGCAGGCAAGTATCTGATAATATCAAACTCAACCAGTTTGTCATTCCTGCCACTCTCAGGTGCTCCATGGCCAGCACAGAAAGTTTTATTTAGTGGGTTAGTATGTAGTTTCAAAATCTGTATGTTTCTTGTTTGACTCAACTGCTCCAGTATGGTAGGAATTTGGTGTGAGTTAGAGAAGTCCTGAGCTTATGGAAGAGGTGGGACTTAGACTTGGTAAGGGAGAGGATTTAGACACAGGTCTAGAAGAGCAGGGGCAGGCATTGATTCACTGATGTGTGGGAAGAGCAGAGGCTGAGTAAATGTGCAGAAGTGGTGACGGGCCTGAGAGATGAGCATGACTATACAAAAGGCATAGATTCATATGGCTTGTTCCTGCCCTGTGTGTTCAGAGAGGAGTTGGAGTGATGTGTAATAAAGGTCACATTGGGTGTGTGGGCTCTTCTGCTGAGACATCTCTTCACTCCTGCCAGTAGCCATGAGTGGCTGATAAAATTGACTGGAAGGGCATCTTCCTCTTTTCTCTGGGTTCCATTTGGATTTTTTCTGAGGTTAGAAGTCACTTGAAAAAGATCAACTTCAGTAGAGGAGATTAAGTTCCAAAAGCACTCTTAAGGTTTTTTTATTTTTAACAAATGTGGGTTTTAGAGGGAGCTAACATTAATAATATTTTTTAAAATATATTTTATTGATTTTTTTACAGAGAGGAAGGGAGATGGATAGAGAGTTAGAAACTCGATGAGAGAGAAACATCGATCAGCTGCCTCCTGCACACTCCCTACTGGGTTATGTGCTGGAAACCAAAGTACATGCCCTTGACTGGAATCGAACCTGGGACCCTTGAGTCTGCAGGCCGATGCTCTATCCACTGAGCCAAACCGGTTAAAGCTAAACTTAATGATGTTTAAAGTATTTTATTCATTCAGTCAGCTCATTAGGCTAGGCTTTGGTTCCTGCCCTGGAGGAGCCACATCTTCTACCTGGAGAAATGCAATTATAGTGTCAGTAATGGAGTCTTCCCCAGCATGCCAGGGCAAGCACAAAGGAGGATTAGCTAATTCAGTTTAGGGGTGTCAGGGCCAGAAAGGCTTCACACAGGAGTTAAACCTAAGCAAATTCTTGCAGATTGAGTTGGAGTTAGGCAGCTGAGGGGAGGAAGTGTACCAGGAAATGAGGAAGCATATGTATAATCACATTTGCAGAGACCATGGCATGATTGGAGTTGTAAGGAGTTTGGGGGAGCTCAGGATGGCTAAAGGGAAGCTGAGGCCAGAGAGGTATATGCAGGGGCTATTTCATGATGTGTCTCCTAGGCCATGCTGTGGGTTGGGTTTTGTCATGAAGGCACTATGGAGCTGACAGAGTCTTAGCAATGTTACTCTGTGTTCACTGTGGCTACGGTATGAATGATGGACTGAACAGGGCAAGGCCAGAATTGGAGAGGCAAGAAATGTTGAGAGACCTAACCAGTTTGGCTCAGTGGATAGGGCGTCGGCCTGCGGACTCAAGGGTCCCAGGTTCGATTCTGGCCAAGGGCATGTACCTTGGTTGCCAGCACTTCCCCAGTTGGGAGTGTGCAGGAGGTAGCTGATAGATGTTTCTAACTCTCTATCCCTCTCTCTTCCTCTCTGTGAAAAATCAATAAAATATATTTTTTAAAAATGTTGAGAGCCTGGTCTTGAGCGGGAGATGGGAATAGAGAGAAAAGGACAGACGGGGGCAATTAAAAAGGCAGGTGCAAAAGCACTTGGTGGCCCTTGAGGTTTGGCAGAGGAGGAAGTTCTGACAGTGCGTGGATGGTGCTGCCATACCTTGAGGTGTGTGAGGTGTGGAATAGGAAAGAAGTCAGTTTGGTGGTGAAGACGATGAGTTCATTTAGGTAATATGTTGACTGTGAGGTGTTTGTGCGCCATCCAAGTAAAGATGTCTGGAGGGCTCTTAGATAGTGAAGTCTGGAGCTCAGGAAGGTGCAGGCCAGACGTTGGTGTAAATGCGAAAAGACTTGAATGTTGTAGTTCTAGATTGATTTAACCTCCAAAGTATTTCTCAAAGCATCTGCTACTTTCTACTCCTCTCCCATCACCTTGGTTAAAACTGCTCTTGCCTTCTAACTCGTCTGCCTACTTCCATATCAGTCCATCCTTACACAGCTGGCAGAGTGATCTTTTAAAAATTAGTTGGAAATTTGACATTTCCCTGCTTAAAGCCCATCATCATTGACTTCCCATTTTCTTTAGAATAGATTCAAATTTCTTACAATGGCCCCAGGCCCTACATGACCTCGCCCCAGCCTGCCTTTTGCCTCTCCACACACATGTCTTGAGTCACACTTCCCCCTCACTTAATCACACTATAGCTGCACTGGCTTCTTCAAGGTCACACATAGACTTCTCTTCTGTCTTACTGTACACCTTATTCTTTCTCTTTTCCCATGCTGCTCTCTCTGCTTAGGTTACCGATCCCCTACCCTTGTTCCGGCTAACTCCTTGTCTTTCAGGTTTTACCTCATATGCTTTTCCAGAGCCTTCCCTGACCTCCTGAGCTATATTAGCACCATCCTGCATTTCTCTTATCTAGTACTTAACACACTTTGTTATTAGTTCCTTGAGTGTCTGTTTAGTATCTATCTCCATACAAGCTCTGTGAGGGCAAAGTCCATCCTGTGTTTGTCATTCTACCCCCAGTGTCAGACAGTCCTCAGGATTTGTCACATTTGTTGAATGAATAAGGGTCATAAATTATTCTGGAAAACTTGCAATTTTTACACTTTCACAGAATAAATAGTACTGTGATTGGAGCTTTATAACAGCTGATTTCATCAGCTTTTGACAGTCTGTTACATTTTTAACTCTTATTAAATATCTTTGCTTCTGGGAGGTTGGGACAGTAAAACTTCAAATCAAATGTTAGGGGTATTTTTTCTCCCTGTTGCCTGCATTCATTATGGTGACTCTTGCCCTAGCCGGTTTGGCTCAGTGGATAGAGCATTGGCCCGTGGACCAAAGGTTCCCAGGTTTGATCCCGATCAAGGGCATGTACCACGTACCGTGGTTGCAGGCTCCTCCCTGGCCTGGGCCGAGGGGCCCGTGCAGGAGGTAACCAAGCGATATGTTGCTCTCTGTCTTTCCCTTTCTCTTCTACTCTCCCTAAAAATCAATGGAAAAATATCCTCAGATGGGGATTAACAACAACAAAACTTTGTGGTGACTGTGGTTAGGGTGGCCTTGACCCATTGTCAGTCTGACAGTGGTAAGGCTGCTGTTCAATTTTGAAATTAGAAAAACTGGCAATTGTTCCCTTAAGTTGGGCAGAATTTAATAGCCCTTTTCCTTCAGCCCTGGTTTGGGAAGTGTCCCAATACATGCTGTTTGCATTGCAGCTGTGGGAAAGTCCACCTTTGTGAAGTTACTCACGAAAAGGTACCCCGAGTGGCACGTAGCTACCGAACCTGTAGCATCATGGCAGAATGTCCAGGCAGCTGGCCCGCGAAAAGTAAGTTTTCAGTTGTGCGTAGTTGGCAGGCATGGGTGAGTAACTAATCGTAATAATCTAATTTGCGTAGGTGAAGTAGTCCAGTTTGAGTCTCCTTTTTAAAATATCTTCCTTCCAGAAAGCAGACCATGCATGCCAGAGAGGATATGACTTGTTTGAATATGTTTAGCTTTGATTTTTGTGGTTTTTACATGTCTGCATAAGTGACTGCTTCTGTTCTGTGTGTTTTCCCAAAGCATGTCCAGCTGTTCTGGCTTTGAAGATTAATTTTGTCATTCCTACCCTTAAATATATTACTGAAAGTGACCATCAGGATTAATAGTTAATTATAGTGATTGTAACTTAATTATGAAGTATTAAAAATTGGAAAGGACCTTAGAGAGCACCTTGTCACATTTTGAATGAATGCAGATATAACTAACATGTATAAATCACATACTGTGTTATGCCAAGCACTGTACATTTCATTTATGCCTCGTGATGTGGGCCTTTGTATTAGGTCTACTGCTTTCAGAAAAGCTGTAATGTTGGTTTCAACACCAGCCACATCAGTGTGAATAAGGAAACAGCAGTTTGGACATGAACCTTAGAGGTAGCGAGGACATGGCAGCACCCTGCTCAGTTGCCACAGACCCCTGCAGCCAATGGGAACATTCACTGAGTGGCTCATTCTGGTGTCTAACAACTGTTAGAAAGTTCTTATATGAACCACTTTGCATACTTGTGACTCTGAGTCCTTTTAACTTTTCTAGTGGCAACCCTTCATATAGTTGAAGGCAATGATTTGCCTGCTCTTTCTCCCCTTTAATTCTTGTCTCTTTCAAGCCAAACACCATTTTCTTCCAGACTGTTCCTCATTCTGAAGTAACTTTGTCTAGGTGATGAGCTCCAGTTTGTTAGTTTTCCACCGAGAATTTACTAAGAATGGTACTCAGAGCTGAACAGGAATCGAACCTGGGACCCTTGAGTCCGCAGGCTGATGCTCCATCCACTGGGCCAAACTGGTTAGGGCTATGTTTATTTTTAAAGTTATAGGAGTCTAGGACGTGCCCTTCTACTTGCTACATGGGATGCTGCCTGATTCATGATTGCTAATAAAGCCAATTAGATCTTCAAAAAGCAAACAAAAGTTATAGGAATCTAATTATCTCCAAATAGAATTTACTTCTCCCAGTAGTATCCTTGTTTAGTTTATGCCTAAGTGGTTATACATTTTGTTGTTATTGTGACTGGGATCTGTTTTCCCATCATCTTTTTTTAACCTGATTATTGCTTTTTTTATTTATTACTTTAATTAATTAAATTTATTGGGGCTACATTGGTTAATAAGATCACACAGGTTTCAAGTGTACATTTCTGTGATACATGATCTATATATTGCATTGTGTGCCCACAACCCAAAGTAAGATAACCTTCATCACCATATGTTTGGCTCTCTTTACACTACTCCCATCCCCCTTCCTTCTGGTAAACACCATACTGTTGTCTGTGTCTCTGAGTTTTATATTCCACATATGAGTAAAATCATATGCCTCTTAGCTTTTTCTGACTGACTTACTTCACTTAGCATAATATTCTCAAGGTCCATCCATGTTTTCGCAAATGGCAGTATTTCATCTTATAGCTGAGTAATATTCCATTGTATGCATGCACCATATCTTCTTTATCCAATCATCTATCGAAGAATACTCGGTTGTTTCCATGTCTTGGCCACCATGAATAATGCTACAATGAGGTGCATATATCTTTGCAAATAAATGTTTTGAAATAGTTTGATATAAAAAAGATGGTTTGTGGAGAACCAAGATGGTGGCATGAGGTGTGTACCTAGATGCGCAGCCTCCACAACTAAATTGTAAAAATACAACTATACAGTGAAAGGCCATCCTTCGGAACCAAGGGAGGGGAAGCTTTGCAAGTAGAAGTCAGGAGAAGGAGTGCATTGAGACTGGGTAGAGGCTCCCGGTGCCAAAACTGAGAGGTACGGAGGCGCGGAACGGAAGTGGTTGCACGGGTGAAAGGGTGGCGGCTGTGCCTGGATCTGCGGCTTGGAAGGAAATTATAAACTCCGGGGTCGCACTGAACGCGATGCGGGCTGTCTGGCAACGGGGCGGGCAGAAGATCAGTGGCGTTCCAGCAGAGCTGTTCGCAGCGATCACTGACGTGGAGATTCGGGGACTCAGAGGTGCGCAGACCCCAGGGCTTAGAGGCTCCAGGTCCCGGAGAGGCTGCAAGTCAGCAGAAGGGCAGCCATTGCAGGTTGCTCCGCCACAGCGATTCTGAGTCCCCACTCCACCCCACCTACAGCCCCGCCCAGGCTGTGCACCCGCCAGCCTTCAGCATAGCCTGAGGGACTGCAGCTGGGACAGAACTCCAAAAGTTCCAAACCCCAAACAATGAGGAGAAAGGCCTGCAGGTCATTTCCTCCCAGTGATACCTCCCAGTAATAACTGCAACTAGACTGTGCACTCAGCCTTCAAAGGCGTACAACAAGAGTGTCCACCCCAGGTGATTGGGGAGGCTGAATCACTGGACCCTATAGGACACCTAGTGCAGAAACCACTCCATCAACGCAGCCAAAATGCAGAGACAAAGAAACAGGTCACAAATGACAGAAATGGAGGAAAGCAAACTACTGGATATAGGGTTCAGAACTACGCTTTTAAGGTTTTTCAAGAATTTTCTAGAATCCGCCGATAAACTTAGTAATATTATGCAGAGATCCATCACCAGACTAGAGATTTCAATAATCAAGTCAAAGATGTGAAACATGAGAAAGCAAAAAGCACCCAACTGGAAGATAAAAAAGAAAAAAGAATCCAGAAGTGTGAAGATAGTATAAGGAGCATCTGGGACAACTTTAAGCGTACCAACATCAGAATTATAGGGGTGCCAGAAGAAGAGAGAGAGCAAGATATTGAAAACATATTTGAAGAAACAATGACAGAAAACTTCCCCTACCTGGTAAAAGAAATAGACTTACAAGTCCAGGAAGTGTAGAGGACCCCAATCAAAAAGAACCCAAGGAGGACCACACCAACACACATCATAATTAAAATGCCAAGGGCAAAAGACAAAGAGAGGATCTTAAAAGCAGCAAGAGAAAAGCAGTTAGTTACCTACAAGGGAGCACCCATATGACTGTCAGCTGATTTCTCAACAGAAACCATGCAGGCCAGAAGGGAGTGGCAAGAAATATTCAAAGTGATGAATAGCAGGAACCTACAACCAAGATTACTCTACCCAGCAAGGCTATCATGTAGAATTGATGGTCAGATAAAGAGCTTCACAGACAAGAAAAAGCTAAAGGAGTACATCACTACCAAACCAGGATTGTTTGAAATGCTGAAGGGCATTCTTTAAGAAGAGGAGGAAGAAGAAAAAGTAAATATAAAAAGTATGCACAATAAAGTGACAGCAAATACATATCTATCAACAAGTGAATATAACAAGTCAATAGAAATATCTGATGAACAGAATAAACTGATGAATAGACTATAAGTAAGGGCACAGAAAGGGAATGGACTGATATTTCTCAGGGGGAAGGGGACATGAAGGGTATGGGAAGAGACTGGACAAAAATCTTACATCTATGGATGAAGACAGTGGGGGGCAGTAAGGGCACAGGGCGAGGGGGGGGAACCAGGTGGAGGGGAGCTATGGGGGTTTAAAAAATAAAGGAACATCTGTAACAATCTGAACAATAAAGAATATTAAAAAAAATAATAACTTAAAAAAAAAAGAAATAGTTTGATATAGTCCCATTCATTTATTTTTGCCTTTACTTCCCTTGTATTTTGGGGTCAAATTCCATAAGTTTAGTACCTATGTTTTCTTCTATGTAACTTACTGTTTCAGATCTTATATTTAGGTCTTTTATAAATTTTGAAATAATTTTTGTACATGGGGGCAAACTGAAGTCTATACTCATTTTTTTGCATGTGGCTTTCCAATTTTTCCAATACCATTTATTAAGGAGGCTTTCTTTTCTCCTTTATAACAATTTGCACCAATAAACTAAACATCTTTTTTCAAAATTTATTTTATTGATTTTTTATAGAGAGGAAGGGAGAGGATAGAGAGTTAGAAACATCGATGAGAGAGAAACATCGATCAACTGCCTTCTGCACACTCCCCACTGGGGATGTGTCTGCAACCAAGGTGCATGCCCTTAACCGGAATCGAAACCGGGACCCTTGAGTCCGCAGGCTAACGCTCTATCCACTGAGCCAAAACAGTCAGGGCTAAACATCTTTTTATGTTTATTAGCCATTTATTAATATTCTCTAGGAATTCCCTATTCAAACCTCTTGGGGTTTTTTTTCCTTATCAAGATCTTTACATTTTTGTAATGGCTTCTTTGTCAAAAATTATTTTCCCATATACATGTGGTTTTATTTCTGCTGCATTCCTATATACTAACAATGAAATTTCAGAAAAGAAATGAAAACAATTCCTTTTGCAATTGCAACGGGGCGGGCAGAAGAATAAAATGCCCAGGAATAAAATTAACAAAAATGTGAAGGACCTTTAGACTGAAAACTACTAAGCAATATTAAAAGAGATTGAAAAAGACACAATGAAATGGAAGTATATTCCATGTTCATGGATTAGAAGAATCAATATACTGGTAACCACCATACTATTGTCTTGTATTGAGATTTTCAAATTTAATACAGTAAAATTAGTATATGTATACTTTAAACTCTTCCGTATCTGGAATTACTTTTGTTTAATGTTGCTTATTTGAATATTTTTGGGAGGGATGGATTTGATAGACTGTTGTCTACTTGCCTTGTTTTATAAAGACCTAATTAATGGGTTTTATTTTTTGATACTATGGGGGCTTGTGGTATTGTTTTTGTCTTTAAATTTATTTGTTTTTTCTCAGAATTTCGTGCATTTTTAAAGTTCTTTGGTTTGAATGATTAGTTTGTATACTTTTCCTTTTTTCTGCTTTAATAATAAAAGCAGTTGCAACTGGAAATATTTTCATAGGATAAACTTTGGCCCTATCTTCTAGATTTTGACATACAAGATTTTAACTCAAATTTCTAGAGTCTATAATTGTAGTTTTGACTTATTTTTTGTCCAAGAATTATTTTAAAAATATTTTACATTTTCTAAGTAGATTTTGTGTGAGCATTCTTTTGCTATTCTAATTTTGTTATAGTTAGAAAATGTGGCTCATATAGTTTCTAATTGAGGGAATTACTGAGATTTTCTTTATGGCTTATGTATGATCAGTTTTTATGTATGAGCAATTATGTATGCCATAAACTTATAAGAAGAATATGTATTATCTGTAAAGTATGAAGTTTGATGTGACATATTTTGTAAATTCTAAGATGCCATTGATCATAAGACACAATGAATTTAATAACCCTTCTATGGAATAATTAAAATATCTATTAAGTTTAATTTAGTGAACATTGTAAAATCCATCCCAGTTTCAGATATGTGAAAAAAATGATTTCAAATTTTATTCTCCACGTTCTCATTTTTGTGATCTACTTTTTATATTCTGAGAGAAATATGTTATTTAAAGCTTTGTGCTTTTATTGTGTTTTGTCCATTTCTCATATTAATTATCTTTGCTCTATATTTATATATTTCAGTACTTTAGCAGTCCATGTAAAAAGAGTCATGACTTCTTTGTGGAGTCTTTACTGGTTTATTAGTTTTAAAAACCTCTTCTAGCATTTAATGCTTTTTTCTTTTTTAAATATTTTTATTGATTTCAGGGGGGTGGGGAGGGATAGAGAAGCATCAAATGATGAGAGAGAATTACCAGATTTAACCCATTGGAATTAATTATTCAAAGTGTATATATAATTTCTTTGAATACCCCATATGTATAAAATCTTTTCTGGTATTCAGTGAATTTCTCAGGTGGAAAATCTTGTTTCTCAAAAAGTTTCTTAAGTTTGTTTTTTTTTTTTAAATAAATTTTAAGATAAGTATTTTTTAAAAATATATATTTTATTGATTTTTCACAGAGAGGAAGAGAGAGGAGGGATAGAGAGTTAGAAACATCGATGAGAGAGAAACATCAATCAGCTGCCTCCTGCATTCCCTCACTCCCCAACTGGGGATGCGCTCCCAACCAAGGTACATGCCGTTGACCGGAATCGAACCTGGGACCCTTGAGTCCGCAGGCCAACGCTCTATCCACTGAGCCAAACCGGTCAGGGCTCTTAAGTTTTTTAAATAATTTTTTTAGGATAACTGATTAGGTTTTTTTATCTGATCAGTTACTTCTGACTATAACTCCAAGTTGTACCATCATTTTAAACTTTATTTCTGTTCTTACATACCTAGAGATACAGCGGGTTTCTATTAGACAGTGGTTCTCAGTGGTGGTGACATTTGATGTGCAGGAGACACACACCTCATGAGGAGTGGTCTTCTCTAGGTGAGTCTATTGTTGTTCTTGTTGAGGGTTGCATTTCATCTCTCTGTATTGGGCTCTTGTCACATGAGAAGAAAGATGGTTTCCTTGCTTGGGTAGCTTTGTCTGATCTACAGGTGCTGTGGAGTTGCAGATCATTTTAGCCTCTGTTTGAAAAGTTATGATTTGCAATTTAGTGAATTGCTTGCGATGAAGCACAGGTGGCATTACATGTTGATGTGCCTTTTCAGAGTAAAGAAAGAACAAGAAAAACCAACCCTATCACAACATTGCAATATACACTAGATGTCCTTCTTCTGACCTTCATGCATGTCTTTTCATTTTTCATAATTTTCTGCTCCCCACACCCCTTATTTTAGGGAGAATTTCGTGAGCTGATACTCTATATGACATCAGTCATCAGGTTTACTGCAGTCTTCATTGGGTGTTTTGTTTTGGAAATTGTCTTTTTCTCCTCTGAGTCTAAGAATGTTCTTTTCACATTGCTCCCTTTTTAATGACAGCCTGTTTTTATCAATGTGGCCATCTCTTGAATCTCAATGAGATTCTTCTGTTTTTTTCTCTTCTTGGCAACAGCTGTCTCCTAAGAGGCTGCTTGTCTTGAGCACACAGATTGATCCTCTCCTTTTGAATTGCTGAATATTTTTATATCCAGTGATTATTCCTCTATTTGTTTATATATTAGAAATGATGTTTGCATTTGTTCTGTAGCTGAAATGTTTCTTTCAGGAATTGTATAGGCTTCTGTGCAGTTCTTTGTTCTGGGACAGTCTCCCTTTGGTGGCCCAAAGCCCGCTGGTGGAATAGCCCCCTCCCAGCCAACCTAATACATCTGTCAGCACGGCGCCCTGCTCATCCAGTGGGCTTCGTGCCGGCTCAGATCTGTGCCACACCACAGGCCAGTGACATCAGAGACTCCAGTCGATTCGGATTCGTTCCCCTGCTTCTAGAGACCACTTGTCAGGCAGGTGTGTGTGTGTGTGGTTTGGAGGACTGGAAAGAGGGGAGATTGTTTTGTGATTCACTCTGCTCTATATGTATTGCTCCTGCTGAAGCCTTCTGAAGGGCTGGGACCCTTTTTGGAATGTAGGGATGATAATAAGCCAAACTAGACCGCTTTCCCCTCTGGTATTGTTATCTCTACCTGAAATGCTTTCTTCTTCATCCCCATTTCCATCTATGAAAATTCACATATCATTCCACATAGCTTAATGCCACTTTTTACTCCAGAAATTTCCTCAGATTCCTTCCACTGTACATGAGCAGCCCTTCAACACATGTTCTGCCTTATATTCTAGCTCTTTATGTCCTCATCACCCTCTTTCCTTCTACATTGTGAGCTCCTTGGGCTTGGGAACCATGCCTTGCTTGCTCCTATGTGGAGAAGTATTAGAATGAAGAAGTCAGAGGAAGCCGGGGTTGATACCTCATTCAGTACTTACTCACCGTGAGACCTTGGACAAGTGGAAAATGGGCATAAGAGTATACCCACCTCATGAAGCTGTCCTGAAGATTAAATGAGATTACATAGCCTAGTGAACATGGAAATAAATCTTAGTTATGTTTTCTACGTCCCTTGTAGCACCTAGCTCATGTAATGCCTCATTCACATAGGCCTTCAGATAATGTGACTGAGTGAATTCAGGTCCAGAGTGCTTTGTGCAAAACTCACTTTGCCCTGAGTCATGCCAAGAGCTCAGGAAAGAGCCCAGGGCTCCTGAGTGTCCCACACATGCCACCTGCATGTACCGAGTAAGTGAGTCCTTCATAAAGTCTCTAGAATGGAGGAGGAAGGAGGGTTTTGTTTGTTAAAAACTTGTAGGCCTTCTGTGTGTGTGTGTGTGTGTGTGAGAGAGAGAGAGAGAGAGAGAGAGAGAGAGAGAGAGAGAGAGAATTCTGTTTGGTTGGTCATATTTTCAAATCATTACTTGCTTTCTTCTCTGGGTTGGAGTTTTATAAAGAGATAGTCACAAAGGAAGCTCCAAAGGGAAACAAATAGAAAACATTGTTTCCCACGTAGAGTTTTAGATGGTTGTTGACTATTAACTCCCCCTGAGACAGACTCCACAAATCCATCAGTCAGTAAGTACTGCTCTCATTCTATGTGTGGTTCTTCCTCTGCTCTTCTCTGGTATGTTGAAGGTGACATGTCATCTCCCTCTATCAGATTCTTGTCTAATAAAGTAGGAAATTTTCTTCTTTAATTAGGTAGCATTGACTAAAGGAAGCCTTTGTAATTGCTTCTCGCATTGATTATCAAACCTGCTGGGGGGTGAGAGAAGGTAAACACCATGAAGTAAACATGCCTTCTCGGAAATTCTCTCTTTTTTTTTGTAATTTCCCTCCAGGCCTTCAGTACCATAAATCCCGGAAACTTGCTGGATTTGATGTACCGGGAGCCAGCACGATGGTCCTACACATTCCAGACATTTTCTTTTATGAGCCGCCTAAAAATACAGCTGGAGCCCTTCCCCAAGAAAGTCTTACGGGCCAAGAAAGGGGTGCAGATCTTTGAGAGGTCCGTGTACAGTGACAGGTAAGACCCCGAAACGGCGCCAGTCAGGAGCCCCGTGCTCAGTGCTGCATGATTTCTCTTCTTGCTCAGACTCTGCATCACTCTAGTCGTTAACATTGAACTTTAAAAAATCGTTGTCTTTTTAAAGACAAGACTTTATAGATTTCTTCAGCCTTACAGTTCCTCAAGAGAAGAAATTATACTTTTCATAAGCTACATGCACTAAATTTCCCACATTGCCACTGATTATGTTTCCTATTCTTTTCTGGCACAGAGGCCAGATGGTAGATACCTAATAAAAACATTACATGGTAAAAGGCACAGAACAGACAATTAAGAAGCAGTGTGGGAAACAAAAAAAGGAAGCAGTGTGTGTTTTAGGAAACCAAGTGAATCCATGGTTGGTTATTACTTTGAAGAAGAAAGCAAATGGAATTAAAAATGTGTGTTTCTAAAATGATGGGAGAGATATATTCACCCTTTTTTTATTCTTCAAGGAAGGATTTCTAAGAAGAAATAGCACAGCCCTAACCAGTTTGGCTCAGTGGATAGAGCGTCAGCCTGTGGACTGAAAGGTCCCAGGTTCAATTCGGGTCAAGGGCATGTACCTTGGTTGCAGGCACATACCCAGTAGGAGGTGTGCAGGAAGCAGCTGATGGATGTTTCTCTCTCATCGATGTTTCTAACTCTCTATTTCTCTCCCTTCCTCTCTGTACAAAATCAATAAAATACATATATTTTTAAAAGAAATAGCACAACTGTAAATTGACGACTGTTTTAGACTTATCCTTCTTTGACCCCTTGTTATGTGACAGGGCTTTTAGCGCTGGCCCGAGTCTATAATGAATATATACTGCCTACGTCAGGTCACGGGAAGGGCATTGCCCTGACCACCTGAGGGAGTGAGGTGTGGAGTCCCTTTTAATGAAAGCCAGCAGCTAACCTGGGGACTCAGCTCATCTGTTCCAGGGGAGGCAGTCCATCCAGGCTCCAGAATTCCTGGCTGTGCCGCGAGACCAGGCTGCGACTTAAGCCATTTGGAGACAAGCGAGGGTGCCTTGATCTGGATACTGCTGCTTTGCTTTGTTTTGTTTTGACCTGAGGCTCTGAATGACCTGTGTCAGTGTGTAGTGGTGGTTTAAACTTTAAAGCATCATGGTCTATCTTAAGCCCCTTTGAGTTATCAAAATGGAAAATGCTGTATTGTCGTTGTCCAGTCACTTGTGAAGACACTGTTGGTCACCCTTTAATTCCAAGTTAGACAAACTAGTTCTATTTTTTAGAGCTCCGTAAAGCCTCCTGGAGGGAACAATAAGGGTATTTTTTAAAAAAATATGATATGATTTGTTTTAATGTTACCTAAAATCACACAAGGTATGTTAAACAACCCCTGTGGGCTGCACATTCCCACTCTGTGTACTGCAAGAGAGAGCCCACTCGTCATAAAAGCTGAATTTGTGAATTACAAAAGATTGGGCCCTAGGTTTTTTGTGTTTTTTTTTTTTCACCTGTTGGGTATACTGCTTCCTATTTTCCTCTCCCCTCTCTCAAGCCGTGCCTCCTGGACTAGGAAGATGAGTTGCATAGAACCACCTAGGTTACTTGGAAATGTACTCACCATCATTTCTAGCCCTTTAGTGGGTAGGCATATGAGAGACCCCTCAGAAATAGAAATACTTTGTTTAAAATAGATCCAGAAACATGAAAGCATGGAACAGACTGTGGAATCTCAGAGGGAAGGCAGGAGTGGGTGGGTGGGTAGGAAGAGATCAACCAAAAAACTTGTATGCATATATGCATAACCCATGGCCATAGGCAATAGGGTGGTGGGTGCCTGGGGTCGGGGATGGGCGTGGGCAATAAGTGGTCAATGGGGGAAAAGAGGGACATGTGTAATACTTCAACAATAAAGATTTTTAAAGAATAAATAAACATCCTAACAAAAGAGAAATATTTTGTTCAGAAGCTATAAAATCTTACCATTTACTTGGAAGAGGTGAGAATTGATTGCACTATAGGCAGCTACCACATCCTAAATGTTTCTTCAGAAGGAGCATTTTTGAGGCAGAAGGATAACTAATTACACATTCTAGTCCTGATGGTAATTTAGAGCCTTTTCACTCTTAAACATTCATTCAGGTGTGCATTCACTCAGCACAGATACATCGAGTGTTGCTGGGTGCAGACGCTAGGCCAGGCCTGGGGTCTGCAACAGGAAGCAAAACACAGCCCCTCCCTGCCTTCACAGCGCCCTTAGTCTAATGGGGAGCTCTGAGACTGCACATGTGTTAACATGTTATGTGTGTTTCAAAGGAGGAACACGGGTTGTTTGGGAGAGTGGATGACGGGGGGGAAGAAATTGAAATCTTTTCTGTTCGAGTTATGAGAAACAATAGCGTGTGGTTTTATTTGTTTTATAAAAAATATATTTTATTGATTTTTTACAGAGAGGAAGGGAGAGGGATAGAGAGAAACATGGATCAGCTGCCTCCTGCACATTCCCTACTGGGGATGTGCCTGAAACCAAGGTACATGCCCTTGACAGGAATTGAGATTGGGACCCTTTAGTCTGCAGGCCGACGCTCTATCCACTGAGCCAAACCAGTTAGGGCTAGCATGTGTTTTAGAGCAGGTTCTTAAGTTGATTCTTGGGAGCCCCTGCATTGAGACTGCTGTATACTCTCTCCCCTTAGCCTTCAGCACCAGGCCCCTCTCCTTGCTCCCCCATCACCCCTGGCTTTGGAAAAATGAAGAGGTGCTCTTCCTCAGCAATGGGGAGGGCCCTTTTATAGGACTTATTAACCGAAAGTCAGTTTCTCTTTATAGATCTTAATTTCCATGTTACCTGTGAAGAAGCAGAAAGGATTTTTCAGGAATTGAGTTACTGAAGTCACCTCTTTTTACCTTTAGCTCAGCTCTATCTAAAATTCCAGCTTGGAAGAGTTGACCTCTGGAGCTCTCAGATTGGTTTCTTCATAGACTAACAAAGAAGTAGTAACAATGACTGTTACGACGCCTTGAATACTAGGTGCCATTCACTCCTCTAAGTACTTGTGAGTTATGTACAATCCTCACAACTCTGTGAGTTAGGTTCTACTATTCTCTCCTTTTTAAAATATGATTTTAAAAATCATATTTGGTTTCAGAGAGAGGAAGGCAGAGGGAGAGAAACATCCGTGATGAGAGAGATTCATCCATCAGCTGCCCTCTGCACACCCCCTACTGGGGATCAAGTCCACACCCTGGTGATATACCCTACCAGGAATCAAACCATGACCTCCTGCTTCATGCGCCGACTCAACCACTGAGCCTCGCCAGCCAGGCCTATACAGTTCTCTCTTTAAACAAAGGAAGAAACAGGCTGAGAGAGTTTGATGATGTGCCCACGGTGACACAGCTAGTAAATTTCTGGAGCTAGGATCAGACTCAGGAATAAGATTGTGCAGCCCATTCTCTTAATCACAACACAACCCTGCAGTGTATGCTTCCCTGAGCCATTCGTACACAAGAATTCTGAATTTCATTTTCTCAGAAGTGGCCAGTTGCTGAGTGTTGCCTTAGAAACTGCAACTTATTGTTTAGGATGTACATTGCGTTTTGAGTCAAGATGCCTGAGGTTTGAAGCAGAATTGACCCTTCTGAAGCCATAGTTTCTGGTTAGTGCTGATTTCCTCCTTACCAGATGCTCCTTTAGTAAGTAAGCAAGGGGCAAAGTGAGCCGACTTTTAGCTTTAGCTTTCTTATATCTAAGAGGCTCAGCAGCAGATGAAGCAAGGACAGAGCTCGTATACTTGGGAGGAAAGTCTGCTCCCGTGGTAATCCCGCAGTGAGTAGGAAATGCGTCTCCTGCTGCATGGGGGATGCCACCTGTGGAGATCCAGCCCTTCTCCACTTCTCAGCGAAACAGCAGGCTGGCTCCACAGCCTGGAGGCGCAGAAGCCCTCAGACTTTAAATGACTTGTGGTGGGTGCTTTATGCTAAGTTGGCTTTTGTTTGGGGGCTGCTACAGTAGTAATAAGGAAGTCTCACACATTTGAGTACACACACCATTTGCCGTATGTTCTGACTGGTTTCCTGCAGGAAAAGTGGTTAGTGACCAGTGATAAATACACTCTTCCAGGGCCCCCTTTCCTCCCGTGGGTTCGTCTGGAGAGCTGTGATGTGGGCCTCTAAAGTCTAAATGCCATTTTCTATCTTAGTGTTGAGCAGGAGGGGGCTATATGTTAAAAATTCAGATTTCTTCAAAATTAAAAAGGGTGAAGTGGTTTGGACAGACGAGCAAGTTGGTTATTGATTTTTTTGCTTCTTTCTCTCTTTTGCCCATTCCATTTCTCATTCTTCTCCCCTCCCACCACCCCACTTACATTTCCAACCAGGTATATCTTTGCGAAGAGTCTGTTTGAAAATGGCTCCCTCAGTGATATGGAGTGGCATATCTACCAGGACTGGCATTCTTTTCTCCTGCAGGAGTTTGCCAGTCGGCTCCAATTACACGGCATCATCTACCTGCAGGCTACTCCTCAGGTAATGCAGAACCCATAGGCTTTGCCTTAAAGACCATATGAAACTTAAGAGGAAACATCCCCTAAGCCCCTGATTTAGTTCCTGGTTGGAGAAATGAGACTGTGGGTATTATCTGGAGCACGGAGAGCGGCAGGTAAACCCCCTCCCATTCTAACATCCAGCGCCCCGTTTCCCGCAGGCTTTCTGCAGCAGAGGGCTGAAGCAATTGACTGCATAGAAAGGGTCTCTTGATGTAGCAACAACGTAGAGCAAGGGGGAGAGGGTGTTACCTTTATCACCCAGGGTTTACAGGTTGGACCCTCCGACCAGGTAACCTGTAGCCAATTGCCTCCACTTTTCCCTCCCTCTGTGCTGATCTTGGTGGTTTTCTGAATGGGATGTGGGGAGGAAGAGGAGGGTTTCCGCACTTCATGCTGGTACTGCCCTGAGCTATAGCCCAGTCTTGAGCCCTGAGGATACTGCCGGTAAGGCAGGATGGACTACAGAAGTTGCTTTCCATGATTCTCTGACTTGGACCATGGTGCCAGCCAAGCACAGAGCAGGTTAATGTCAGAGAGGGAGCACCAGAGTCTCTGGAGACAGCAGTGATCTTGGCCTCTGCTGACTGGCAGTGACCTTGGGCAGCCCCTGGAAACCTTTCCCTGGAGGTTCTTGTCTCTTAAATCCAGTGGCTCAGACCAGCAACCTCTAAGGGCTTTTCTGGAGTGGGGTTTGCTTTTCAAAAATATATTTGTATTGATTTCAGAGAGGCAGGGAGAGAAAGAGCGAAAGAAACACCTATAATGAGAGAGTTATCGAGGCAGGAGGTGTCTTTGAGATGTGTTGCTCTCAGCCTTGGAGACATTTTTGTAATGTCTAGTCCAGTTCCAGATAGCCCACATAGTCTTAGGAGGGAAAACTCTTCAGGCTGGAGGCCTTGCTTCTTGGAGACAGGACTGAGCCATAGGGCAGGAGGAAGCCTGAGAGCAGGCTGAGTAGGGTCCGAAAACAGTGGGAGAGCCCCATCGCACAGGCTCGCGGGAGCCAGAGAGGAGGGGACTGGGAAGAAGGAAAGGACTCACCTTGTGAAGTGGCAGCCAGGAAAGAGGCAAGGAGTGTGAGGGGACCGGATATGGGGCCTTTGTGTCAGGAGTTTCTGGAGATTGTGAGGCAAAAACTAGATCATAGAAGGAAATAAAGAGATTCCACAGAAATAACAGGGTCTACAGTTTAAACTGAAACTAAAGCTTCAGTGAGGCCACAGGACTGGAGCCTTCAGTGATAAGCTGAAATTAGATGCACTCATTGCAAGTTGACTGGCTGGGTCACATTTGTAGACTTCTCTCAGTTAGTCCGCATTGCCTGCGAATATTAACAGAAGAGGTGTTTATGAAAGTGATTACGCTTGGGTGGTGGTCTGGGGGATTGGTGTCGGTGATTAGGGGAATGGCCAAAGAGGATGGGTCAGGGTAGGAGGAAAAGTCCTGGTCCCACGAGGGCTCATGGCCAAGCCCAAGGAGGAGTGAGAGGCTGTGGCCTGGGACTGAGGACTGTGGTGGGAGTTTGAAGGGGTGACGGGTTTCCGGTAGGAGTCATGAGATGGCCGGCTGCAAGGAGCAGGGGGCTGGGGGCGCTGAGCATGAGCGGGATTGAGAGTGCTGACCTAACCTTTTCCAAGAGAAACAACTTCCACGTAATCAGCTCAGTGCCATGAAGACAGTATTGGTGACAGGGAAGCGGGTGGACTCACTCCCGAGAGTGAGCCAGGGTGCTGGGCTGGCTGCAGAGACTTTGTTTCTGGGAGCCGAGGTTGAACTGGGACCCAGCAGGGAAAGCAAGGGAGGCTTGCTCCCTCTGGGGCACCCGGGTGACTGTGAGAAGGGGCACGATGTGGACGGTGGTGGTGACCCTGTTGTGGGGGTGTGGCTGGTGCACCTTTTCGGAGAGACTGGTGGAGATGTTTCAGCTGGGAAGAATGAGGGGACTTGAAAGATTATTGCGATCTAATGGTAGAACAAGGAAAATAGGTTGCTTAGGGACTGGCTGGGATTTTGGTGCTGATTTGATGGCATTGGAGTCAGGGACCCAGGAATTCTGATAGCCTTTCCCTGAAGACACCCTGAGCCCTCCTCCTATGAGACTGAGAAGTAACTGTAGCCAAGAGAAGAGCAGGACAGAAGTTAAAACATCAGGTAAAAGGCTGCCCAGTGATCAGTTCCAGTGCAGAGCCCTGTACACGTGAGCTCAGAGCACGGGAGATGGGTCTAAGTGGGGCCTTTTGCTCCTTTCCGCCTTCTCCCCTACATGCCAACAAGCAAGCAAGCAAGCCAACAATAAAATAAAAAACCCCACACGTTAGAAGAGAAATGGCTGGGCCTCAGTGTCCCCACCCAACCCCAGGGACTCAGGAAGAGAGTGCAGCCGGCCAGTGTGTCTCAAAGAGCCGGCCCTGCGGGCACTGTTCACACGGACACGGCGTGGAAAGGCTGGGGACGGGCACCTGCGTTTGGGAAGCAATGGGCTGGCCCACTAGCTGTCATCACCAGTGTCTGCCTCTGCCTCCAAGCAGCCTAGGCAGCAGTTTTTCCTAAGGGGTGGAGGGTGGGGACGTGGGGCAGATGGGCAGAAGGGTCCCGCCCAAGCCCGTCTGAATACACATTATCTCCCATTTACATTCAGGTGTGTCCTCCCCGTGGGACTGGGGTGAAGAGAGACCAGACTGAAGCACTGTTTGTGCAGGATTTTTTAAAAAGAATTCTTGTAACTGTGTCAGTAAAGCAAGAATGATGCCAAATGCTCAGAATAGTTTACCTAGACTTGTGCAGGGAAGAGTGTGCTCTGTCAAGCAAATTAAATAGTCAAAAGGGAAATGTTAGCCTTTTAGTAGGAGAGACCTTAGCATCAGTGTTGACCTGCCAGCAATGAATGAGTAAATAGAGCTTTTGTGAAAAATTGCTCTGCCCTTGTGTATAATTGAAAACATAAAGTCACATTTTTTTAAATATGCATTTTCATGATTCTGATAACATTTTTCTCTGAGAGGAAACGGAGGGAGCTTTGCTATGTTTAGAAATCCTGAAGCTTACCTTGCTGGCGGGCATGTAGAGTGGTTAGCCTCTAAGGAGGCAGTTTGGCAGTATATACCAGCAAGCACACATGCCTTTTGACTTATTAATTATGCTCCTTGGAACTTACTCCATGAATATACGCCCACGTGGGCAAAATGTCTCGCATTCAAGGCAACATTGTTTGTAAAAGCAAGTTAATGGAAACAATCAAAGTGAACAATTTAGAGTAAGACACTTTTTACATATATATTTTTTGAAAAGAAAATGTGTGTGTGTATGTAAATATAAGGGTAAGAATACATATGTGTACAATATTTCTGAAAGTATAAAAAAAGTAACTGGTTGGTTGTCAGTAGGGTGGAGAACTGTAGCTGGAAGTGGGGGGTAAAGCTGTGTGATTGGGGAGGGAGGAGAATAAGGGGAAATGTCAAAGCTGTCGGCTGTAGGGTGGGGATGAAAGGGCAGAAAGGTAAAAGGAAAGCAAAAGAGGCAGGTTCAGAGTGAAAGAAAATAGAAATGAAAAAGATAAAAGTAGGAGAAAAAGGTAAATGGACGGAGGGAGACTACGTCAGATATTAAAACATTAAATGAATACTTGCCCCAAATACTTATTTACCTCCTACTCTGCCAGGCCCAGGGCTCAGCCCTGAACAGGATGGACTCTGGCCTGCCTCCTAGGCCCCCCCATCACTGTGCTGTTGGAGCACCTTGTGCAGACCTCCCTCTGTCACCCGATACAGCCAAAATGCCACTGTTTGCCCAGAGCCCAGCACAGCAGCCGGCTCTGAGTGGTGCTCAGAGGTAAACGGGGGCTCCTGCTCCTCCCAGGAAACACCCGTCGGACTGTTGGGGCCCGGCTGCTCTCTCCCTTATCTGACTGCTGCACGTAATCCTAGCCTCACAGTTTGGCACTTGAGTCCCTATTTTGCAGATTGTTTTCCTTATTATTTAACTACATTATAGAATTCCTGGTACAAGGACTTCATCTGAGTTTGGGACAATTACTGATTCAGGCCAGAGGGAGAGACCAGAAGGCATAAGTCCTAAGAGTATTAACATGTTAGATCGCTCTCTGTTATCAGTTTGAAAAGTTGTGCATAAGATCGTGAATGAGATCTGTGTATGTGACTATCTCTTTAGAGCAAGAATGTCAAACTCAAAGGCTAACATATAAACAAGGTTTAAGTTTATGTGAGCTGCAAAAAAACACAAGCTTCAGTTTTCTTAGAAACAGGTTTATTTCAATAGAGGCATGATGAATACGAAGGGCTGAAATAAATGAGTAATCGTTAACATAAAATAATAGAACCTTTTAATAAAAATTAATATTTTTTCTTGAACATTAACTTAGCAGACACTGAATAACTACGCAAATTAATAAGTGTAACACAGCCCTGACTGGTTTGGCTCAATGGATGGAGCGTCGTCCTATGGACTCAAGGGTCCCAGGTTCAATTCCAATCAAGGGCATGTACCTTGGTTGCGGGCACTTCCCGGGTGGGGGCGTGTGCAGGAGGCAGCTGATGGGTGTTTCTGACTCTGTCCCTCTCCCTTCTTCTCCGCAAAAAATCAATAAAATATATTTTTTAAAAAATAAGTGTAACACAAATAAACCTGTTTTTCTGGTTCCCCAAAAGCGAAATATTTCCTGTTGTACACACCAAACAAGTCAGTCCAAGACTATTGATGTGGCAATCGGCTGCTAAAATATTCCTGCTAGTATTAGTGGAGAGAAATAGTGTGCCTGCGCGTAAGGCATGTAAAGGAAATGAGTGCAGCACAATTACAGTAATCAGTCATTAGCGAACATTGTAGTTCATTATTAATTATAACAGGATATTGTAAACATTAAGTTATGAAATGGTTATTAAAACGTTTCTTACATACCATTATACTGGCTGGGGCGCAAAAATATTCGTTGTGGGTCTCGTGGCCTATGGGCCACATGCTTGCCTCAGAGCAGTGGTTCTCAACCTTCCTAATGCCGCGATCCTTTAATACAGTCTCTCATGTTGTGGTGAATCCCAACCATAAAAGTATTTTCGTTGCTACTTCATAATTATAATTTTGCTTCTTTATGAATCATAATGTAAATATCTGATATGCAGGATGTATTTTCATTGTTACAAATTTAACATAATTAAAGCATTGTGATTAATCACAAAAACAATATGTAATTATATATTCAATATGTGTTTTCTGATGGTCTTAGGCGACCCCTGTGAAAGGGTTGCTCGATCCCCAAAGGGGTCGCAACCCACAGGTTGAGAGCCGCTGCCTTAGAGGGACAATAGGATCAGAGGGAAACAGCAAAGACTATGTCTTTGGGAATATTGTGCACTGTATTATATGAAGATAAAGTTTACATTTGGGGATAGGTTTTTTTAAGTGTTTTGGAAGAGGGCAGTCCTGAATTAATGGGTTAATCCACCTGTCCTTCCAGGACAGATAACGTTGAATGATGAAGTGTTTGCCAGGCAGAGGGGAAGGAAGGCAGTTCAGGCAAAGCAGACATTTGGAGCAGAAGCGTGGAGGGTGAGAGCATGGTCTGCCTGCAGGCAGGAGTTCACCTCTGGCTGAAGCAGTGAGTCCAGGAGAGGAACTAAGGAAGTTGAGAGTGGAGACATAGGAGAAGTGCCCCGATTCCAGGAATGGCTTTGTGACAGGTAAAGAAGGTGACATTATCGGAGCCATTGTGCTTCAAACTTTTCTACCATGTGAGAGCAGAATGGAAATAGCACACTCTGAAAGGAGGGAGGGAAGGAGAGTTAGTCCCAACCCCCCCCCCCTTTTTTTTTTGCTTTTTATCTGACCTATGCAGATTTTGCATTCTGCTGCAGTGAGTGTTTGCTGTTTGAAAAAGAGGTTTCTGATTACTTATTCATTCATGAATATGGTGCTATTCATACCTGCTTGAACCCAAGGGTGGTGGCTGTAGGTAGGCAATGAGGAGCCTGTGAAGTGTTTTAGGCAAGGAGAGGAAGGCCGTTATTTTGGAGTCCTATGGAAGAGAGGGCTGAGTGACAGACTGGGAGGAAAGAATAGCTTTGGGAATGTGGCATGCTTATCTGGATGAATCTTCACAGCAACTTTTGGGAGAGTGGAGGTGAGGAAACAGAAGCCCTCAAAGATTGCACTGCTAGTGCATGGTGGAGACAGGAATTTTATCCTGGACTTTCTGACATTAAGGCCTGGGCCCTCCCCATACACGTCACCGTCTCTAGGAGGCAGAGAGCCAGAAGGCTCTTGCTGTAGTTCAGGTGAGAGGTGATAAGGACCTGACTGGGGTAGAGGGGAGAGAAGCAAGGAGAGAATGAACTAGAGAGAGATTAAAGAACATGCAGTGACTTCTGGATGTGGTTGGGGGAGGAAAAGAAAGGCGATTCCAGATTCACGGGTGGATAATGTTTGCCTTTAACCTGTGATTGGATGAGAAAACAAGACCACAGGAGGAAGATCTTGGCTTGTATTGCCTATGATAGAAAGCTTGAGTGGGTCTGAGAGTCCCCCAAGACTGCATTGTAACAGCCAAGAAAACAAATGAGCTCAACGAGGCCCTGGGATTATTATCTTTTAGGTTTGTTTGAAGAGGCTACACCGGAGGGGCAGGGAAGAAGAGAGAGGAATTGAGCTGGAATATCTTGAGCAGCTTCATGGTCAACACGAGGCCTGGCTTGTTCATAAGACCACCAAGTAAGTAGAGGAGAGAGCAGCAGACAGAGGCCTGCCTCTCCACAGCCAGCCCTTCAAATACAGTTCAACATGCAGAGGAAGGTTCAGAATGTCCTGGAAGTTGGAAATGTCTGGCATTATCCAACTCAGAAATTTGATATTGGGTGTAATCTGTATATTCCAAGAGACTTTATTAGATTCTATTTCCCCAGCTTTCTGTTTTTTTAAAGTTCCACTGGGTTGAATATGGTGATTGGTGGTGATGATATAGTTGGCTCAGGGTGAAGGGCTAAAAAATTTTAGAGAAATTAAGTTGACATTTCTAGTTTTGGCCTTTCCTACCTTCAAGTATGGTATGCTGTCACTTAAAATGTTTGGGGCTGTCAAGAATAAAGAGAAATTTCAGCCTTTGTCTTTCCAGTTAATTTTATTGAATTTTTTAATGACTAAATGATATTTCTTTTCTTTTTTGTCCTCACCCAATGGTATGTTTATTGATTTTAGAGAGTAAGAAAGGGAGAGAAACATTAATGTGAGAGAGAAACATTGATTGGCTGCCTCCCTATACACTCCAACCAGAGATCAAACCCACAATCTAGGTATGTGCCTTGACCAAGAATTGAACTGGCAACCTTTTGGTATACGAGATGATGCTACAACCAATTGAGCCACTTGGCAAGGTGTTCTGCCCCTGATTGGAGTAGGGGAGGGCCATAGGGGGCAGAGCTGGCTGGGGGAAGGGGCTGTGGGCCAATAGGGGTAGTAGGGGCTCGTTGGGGGGTTGGGGAGTGGGGGCAGGGCCAACATGTGGAGGTTGACGTCATAGCAACCAGTCATTATGGTTGTTATGGCATTCTGGTTTTTATATATATAGATAGATAGGTTTCAGGTATACAGTTCTATAATACATCATCTGTGTATCATATTGTGTGTTCACCACCCCAAGTCAAGTCTCCTTCTATCACCATTTATCCTGCTTATATCCTCTTCTACCTTCCCTAACCCCTCTTTCCCTCTGGTAATCACCACACTGTTGTCTATGTCTGAGGTTTCTATTTATTTGTTTATTCATGTTTTGCTTAATCCCTTCACATATTTCGCCCAGCCCCACATGAATTGTTTTTAAAAAAATATATTTTTATTGTTAGTATTACAGATATCTCCCATCCCGCCCCCTTAACCCCCTCCTCCCAGCCTCTATCCAGCACCCCCTCACCCACCAGGTCTTCATCACCCTATTGCCTGTGTCCATAGGCTATGCATATCTATATATATAAAAGCCTACGTGACTGTTATGACTGGTCCACTGCTCAACCCGTTGACCAGTCGCTATGACAGGAGGCAGATGCTCAATGCAAGAGCTGCCCCCTGGTGATCAGTGTGCTCCCACACCAACCTCCCGAGGTTCTTCCCCCAGCTGGCCGGCCCCATTTGGCCCCAATTGCCCCCATCAGGACTGGGCAAGAAGGCCCTGATCGCCTGCCAGACTGAGGGTTCCCACTCATGCACGGATTCATGCACTGGGCCTCTAGTAAGTATATAAGTTCTTTGGTTTATCTCTTCTGGTCCCCTCAGCCCCACAGTGCGGTATGTTCCATGCCTCCATGTGACTTGTTTTTAAAATGCTGTTTACATGCCATTTCATTGAGGAGCCGTGTGACTTTAGATCTGTTCTCTGAATTGTTAAGAGGATGTGAAGCTTGGCTCAGCTTCCTTTTTTCTGTTCCCTGAACACTCCTGCTTTGTACAGGCTCCACTTTGAGACTCTGTTGAACATCCCAGTGCTGGTGTTGGATGTCAGTGATGACTTTCATGAAGATGTAACCAAAGAAGAAGAATTCATGAAAAAGGTGGGGAACTGCTCTCTAATGGTTTTCCTTTTTTTTAGTATGTTTATTGATTTTTGGAGAGAGAGGAAGGGTGAGGGATAGAGAGAAACATCGGTTGACTGCCTCATGCATGCCCCGACTGGGGAGTGAGCCCACAAACAGGGCATGCGCTCTGACTGGGAATGAAACCAGCGACCTTTGGGACATGGGTCGACGCTCAACCACTGAGAAAAACTATCCGGGTCCCTTTATTGCACTTTTCTCTCTGCTTTAGACCTTAATGTAATGGGTCTTGTGCTTTATGCCTCGAATTGCATTGCACATTCCAAAGTCTGTGGAACCTTGTACAAGTTACAAATATAATCCTGATTTTCTAAAGTATTTTGGATAATTGTTAAATAATTGACTTGCAATACATGCTTCCCAGCTAACTTCCTCCTCTAGGGTGTTGTAGAACTAGGGAACCGAGACTTCTCGATTCTGTTCCCGGCTCCGCCCCTCGATACCGTGTGGCCTTGGGCAGGTCACATTTCCTCTCCCTTCTTGACAAACTCCCGGGCTCAGCCACCCCCGCATTGTGGATGGACTGTTGTATAGTCTGCTGAAAATGTGAAACTGAACTTTGGGTTTCCTCTTTCCCACAGGTAAACACCTTCGTAAATACTTTGTAACCAATACTAGGATGTCCTGGCTGTGATCTGGGCTTCTTGGACTTTCTGAAGCTAGAAAAACAGAGTCAACCACCTTTCCATCTAGGACTTTGACATTCCACTGTGGTGTCTGTTACCTAAGATTTTGCCATGGTCTTCTTTTGTGTCTCAGAGTCTCCTAAAATAAAGTTTATTTACGTTTTGTTTACTTTTCTAATCCAGTTGTTCATTTCTTTCAGGATGTATCTATTGGTGCCTGCTCTGAACTCCCCGCCAAACTAGCCATTTTCACCTGGGAAAAGTCTTAGCTTTTTTTCTTGAATCCATCACCAACCAGACATGCCAGGGCAGGAATTGCTCCCAGGACCCTAACCAGGCCTGCCATGGGTATGATGAAGGGAAGTAAGTGGCTCAGGAGTGGGTGGGTACTCATGTGTGAGGCCCCAGAGCCAGGAAGTGGAGCCCAAACTCCAGGAAGCCCCCTTCTCTCTTCCCCTCCAGCACTCTTGGTGTGGAGAATGGGGTGGAGATTCAGACCTTTGTCCTGGAGTTGAAGAACATGACAAAAGAAGAAAAAAAAAAAAGGGAGGCAGGGAGAGAACAAATCAGGAGCCCACAAGCTCAGCATCTGATATTGAGGGTTTGGTCATCCTGTCATTGTGGCCTGCTCCAAACACCTGACCCAGTGAACTTCAGGTGACCTTGATGGAGGGATCTGAATATGCTGGAAAGAAAGAAAATGTTTTACGTTGCACTTCTAGCTTCAAGGACAAGTTATTGTTAAGAAAGAAAAGTACGTGGCGCAATAAAATCAAAAGGCTCCAGCCCTGACCGGTTTGGCTCAGTGGATAAAGCATTGGCCTGTGGACTCAAGGGTCCCAGGTTCGATTCCGGTCGGGGGCATGTACTTTGGTTGCGGGCACATCCCCAATGGGGAGTGTGCAGGAGGCAGCTGATCGATGTTTCTCTCGATGTTTCTGGCTCTCTATCCCCTCTCTCTTCCTTTCTGTGAAAAATTAATAAAATATATTTTTTAAAAAATCAAAGGGCTCCATTGCAAGAAGCCTGCAGGTCCGTGAGTCACTGAGAAGCAGAATTCCTGCCCCGAGCCCTTGACAACCGTGCAGACAGGCACACACGCTGGGAAACGAGAGCGTCGGGACTCCGACTGTCCCGAAGTCAGAAACTCATTCTCCTTCGTGCTTGGGAAATGCCTGTGGGAGTGGGTTCTAACAAATTTGTTAATTCAACTTAAAAATGTTAACAGCTTTATTGAGATATAATTCACATACCATATACAAGGCCCCCATTTAAAGTGAATAGTCAGTGGTTTTTAATGTAGTCATAGGGTTGTGCAACCATCACCACAATCAA
Source organism: Murina feae (assembly GCA_004026665.1). Lineage (NCBI taxonomy): Eukaryota > Metazoa > Chordata > Mammalia > Chiroptera > Vespertilionidae > Murina > Murina feae. Next base: position 43,045 of record PVJC01001764.1, read on the forward strand.
TTCCGAAGTGTTTCTTCAGCCCAAAAAGAAGTGCCATGCCAGTTAGTCACTCCCCATCTCCCACCCCCAGCAAACCCCAGTCAGCCCAGTCCTGCCCCGGGCAACCACCAGTCTTGTTTTTATCTCAGTAGATGTACCTATTCTTGACATTTCATGTCAATGGAATCACATAATAGGTGGCCTTCTGTGACTGGCTTCTTTCATTTTCAAGGTTGGTCCACGTTGTAGTGTATTAATTTTCGTGTGTGGTGTAAGGAAGAAGTTCAAGTTCATTCTTCTACATGTGCAAGTCTAGTTGTCCTAACACCATTTTTAGGAAGATTAATCTTTTCTCCCATTGAGTTGTCTTGGCACACTGTCAGAAGTCTCCCACTTGTTCTTGTGTTTGTTTTCTGTTTCAGCTTTGGACAAGACCAGGAACTAATACAGGGTGTTAGGTGTGTTTTGGAAACTCATTGGTTTTGGTCCTTTAGCTTTAAGGGTCCTTGGCTTTCATGTTTGATTCCTATTTACACTTCTAGGAACCAATAACATAGAAACCACCTATAAACCCAGAGTAAGCGCACTCAGCCCTCGGCCTTCATTCATTTACTCAATCACCAACAGGTATGGGTATCTGCCATGTGCTAAAAACCAAGGAGATAGCAATGGACACCACAGAGGGAGACCTTGTCTTCACCTCACAGAACTTGTCATCTAATGGAGAAGGTGATAGACACTGAACAAGTAATTGCAGGTGTGGTGAGTGCTTCACAAGGAAAAACGCAGGCGTACTGTGAGAGCCTATAACAGGAGGGGCCAACGGAACCTGGGACAGCCCCCAGAGAATGGTGCTGACTTCTGAAGAATGAATGGGGTAGAGTGTTCAGGCAGAGAAAAAGTCACCGGCCTAAGTCTTCCTGTGAGAATGAGACGTTTAGCCCAGACTGCCCAAACCAGATGAGGTTCGTGAGTTTAATAACACACTCCTCTCCACATTCTTCACTTGGTCTTTTTTTTTTTTTACACTCAAACAATACTGCAGTTTATCAACAGACTCATAAGAAATTTCAACTAATGTCTTTGACAATTATAAAAATCAACATTTGGCTAAGTTATAAACATTTTTATAATGCAACTAGGAGTCCGGTGCACAAAAATTTGTGTACTCAGCGGGGAGGGGGGTCCCTCAGCCCAGCCTGTGACCTCTCGCAGTCTGGGACCCCTCAGAGGATGTCCACCTGCTGGCGTGCCTGGCCAGCCTGGGTGAGGGGCTGATGGCTTTTTGCATGTTGGCCAAGCCCCCCAGTGTGAATCCTCACCCCATTGGGGTGTGGCAAGCCTGGGTGATGGGCTGAGGGCCGTTTTCAGGCTGCCCACAGTCCCTTCAGGGTTCGAGTTCCTATTGGGGTACCTGGCCAGCCTGGGTGAGGGGCTGAGGGCCATTTTCAGGCTGCCCACAGCTCCTATTTGACCCAACGTCCCAGTGAGGCTGGCTGGAATCAGGTTTCTAGGGTTTATTTATCTTCTATAATTGAAACACTGTTGCTTTGAGCCGAGGCCTAGGCAGGTAATGAAGCCTCCTGTTTGCTTCAGCTCTGTGGCTTCTATAATTGAAACAATGTTGCCTTAGTAGAGGCCCAGCCGGCCTGGGCAGGCAGTTACAACAGAAGCCTGTTTGCTCTAGCTCCATAGCTGGCGGCCTCCATCTTGGTTGGGTTAATTTGCATACAGCCACTCTGATTGGCTGGTGGGCGTGACTTGGCTGGGGGTGTGGCTTAGGTGTCGGAGTGATGGTTGATTTGCATATTACTCTTATTAGAATAGATTATTTGCGTACTTCTAATGGTAATGACGGCTATAAGATCAGAATAGGTTTTAAAAAAACCAATAAAAACAAAAATACATAGCCCAATATTTACCTGTAGAATATGTTCATTTATGACTAAATTTTAGCATTTACTGTTGCCACCACTCTAATTTTAAAAATCACATCCAAAGGGTAAGGCAAAACTACCTACCTAGCAACTGGCATATTTGTTTATTTCTCAATTTGTGAAAATGTCAATCTGTTGATGAGGCAAACAAATTTCAACTGTGCTATGCAAAAGAAGAGACGATAGTCTGCTTTGCAATGAGTTTTAAAGTTCAATCGCACACAGGCAACGTGCTATATAGGAAAAAATTACTAACTGAACTACAGGTATTAAATACTGAAAAAAGCTAACAGTTTATTATAATTTATTTTATTTAACAATCCGGGAAGTTCGAAGCCATCAGCAGTTCCAGTGCAATTTCAGGTGCAGTTGGGAATTCAGGAATCTCCGTGGAGCTGTTAGTGTAGCGAACCTTGTAAGTAAAATACGTGCACACTTTTGATAGCACATGTGAAGGGATCTCTCTAACATTGACTTCATTAGTTTCGTTCTCAGCAAACTGACCTGGGGCGCTCAACGTGGCTTTTATTGTTCCTGATGTTAATGCATGTTCTCTTTCCACAATAAATTCATGACCATCTGAAGGTATCAATTTGACATACATGGCATCAGGGCCTTCACAGCCACCATAGGTTTCTCTTCTCCATCCATTATATTCTTATGAACTTCTACTTTGCTTTCACAGGAAGTTTAGTAGTTTCTCGTCAGTCCCGCAGCCACCGAGCCAGGTCCCCGCGCACCTCCACAGCCCCCACTCCAGGGCCACCCCCCTCACTCCCACTTCACTTAGTCTTAATGCCTGAAAATACACAAATCCAGCGTTTATTCCCATTTGTGAACATAAGTGTTCTCTCAAGATAGTCAAAGGCATCAATAGTCTCACCTGGATGGAAGGATTGTCAAACCGGTAGCTGAGATGGTCTGGGAAGAGAGTAAATATTTCCAGGAGGAGCAGTGGATAGGACCGCGAGTCTCAGGGAGGGTAGGTTGTGGGAGGAGTGTTGAAATGGCGACCAGGACTACACTGTCAGGCCAGCGTGGGGCCGGTCCTCCAGAGTCAACACCTTGAATTAACAGATAAAAACAGCTCCTGCCCTGACCGGTTTGGCTCAGTGGATAGAGCTTCAGCCTGGGGACTGAAGGGTCCCGGGTTCGATTCCGGTCAAGGGCATGTACCTGGGTTGTGGGCACATCCCCGGTCGGGGGTGTGCAGGAGGCAGCTGATCGATGTTTCTCTCCCATTGATGTTTCTGGCTCCCTGTCCTTCTCCCTCTCTGTGAAAAGACAATAAAATATATTTAAAAACAAAAACAAAACAGCTCCGTCTCTTTCTGGCTTACGATGTGCTAAAACCTGCCATTCTGGAACCAGAATATTACCTTGATGGTTTGTAACATGGACCGAGGTTGTGAAAGTTCTCTACCTCTTAGGCTTTCAACATAAAGGGAGAAAGTGATCCTTTCCAATGAGGCTGTTCTATGCAAATACTAGACTCACAGGGAAAAGGAAGCAAGAAATAATGTGTGCTTTACATTTCAAAGACGGTCTCACTCCTTTAGCCCTCCCTTTAAAGAGAAGGAGGTTTAAACCTCCGGACCACGCTCTCCTCCTTGCAGCTTGCTCCTTGTGGGTCTCTTCCAGCTGTCTCGCTGCTGGTGTCCCTTTCTGTCTCCTTGGCTGACTCATCCTCCGAGTGTCGGTGGCCCGCAGGCACCTTTGACTCATTTTTTCCTCACTCCTCTGGGCGATCTTGACTTCATCTTCTGCCGCCGTATCAGATGGCCACCAACGTGGCTTAATGCAGCACAGACTGATCACCTCGCAGTTCCATAGGTCAGCACCTCACTGGTTCTCACTGGGCTAAAATCCAGTTATCAGCAGGGCTGCATTCCTTTCTGGAGGTTCCAGAGGAGAATGCTTCCTTACCGTTTCCATCTCCAGAAGGCTGCCCACATGCCTTGGCTCGAGACCCCTCCCTCCATCTTCAAAGCCAGCAACGTCACACCTCTGACTTTCCCGTGGTCGCATCTCTCTGACTGCAGCCAGGAAAGGTTCTCTGTTTTTAAGGGTCCACGTGATAACACTGAACTCACCTGGATAATCCACAGTACTCCTCAAGGTCCTTAGCCTTTGTGCACCTGCAAAGTCCCTTTTGCTAGGAAATAACTCATAGGCGCCAGGAATTAGGATATGGATATCTTTGGGGGCTTCCACAGATCTCAAACACTCAATTGCTGGTGCTATTGTCCTGGGGCGAGGAATTTTGTAAAACTTGGAAATGTCATGGAAAATGAATCATTTGCAGTAGCTGAGGGAATAGTACAAAGACCTCCTGTATCCCCATTACCCATGTCCTGGCCCAAATAGCATAAGACCGTAGGAACAAACCTGCAGCCTGACAAAATCAGACTTATTAACTCATCACAACAAAGGAGACCACACACAAAGGGACTGTGGGGAGTGTCTCACCAAACAGGCAAAGAGCAAGCTACAGGATTTGGGGTAAGGATGGAGTTTAGGTAACTAAACACAGCAGTGTTTTCATAACCTCGGAACACAGCAGGAGTCACCATCGGGGCTGACCTGCGCAGCAGACCCAGGGTCACCTCCTTTGAAAGTGCAAAGTTACAACACGTGAAATACTGTGTTCAGACACCCCTATCTGGGGCTCTGAACCCGGGTTGCAAATCAAGACCGCTTCTCTGTGTCAGCTTGACTTAGATCCTCTGGCAGCAGAGGGGTGTTTCATTTTCACTGGTAAAATTTCAAGCAGCAAAGTTCCTGATGCTCTGTCACGTTAGAGAACAGGATTTCTCAGTGAGTCAGAAAGCAGTAGTCACGCAGGGAAGGGGGTGGTTCTGACACTAGCTGCAGCTGCCCTGGGGGAGAATATTATTTCATGGTAACTTTGTACCTATGTCTGTCCTCCCAGCCCCATGAATGTCAGCCTGTTTTTTCCTAGTCTGAGCTAATTTTGCTTTCTCACCCACTCCGGTTATCTACTCATCGCCGATTTTGTCTCACCTTTAGCCTACCCACTGTTCCCAGGTTATTTTGAAGCAAATCCCAAACAGGAAGTGGCTTTTAAAGCTAGAGCCATGTGGGCCTGAGGCCGTCATTACCTGAACATCCCTTATGCCCACTGCGTTCGGAACAGGATTCTCGTCCCACCTCCACCTCAGCCGACAAAGCCTGCTTCTCCCGCTTCTCCACTTGCCCACTTGATCACATCGGAAGCCTTGGGGTCATCGTGTCCCCTCCAACTCTCTTCTCACTCCCGTTCTCACCAAGTTCTGCCTGTTCATCTCTGTAATCCCTGCTCCTCATCTCCGTTTCTCTAGTTGAAGGTGCCCAATTCCCGCCTTTCCCACAGCCCCCCAGGACTACCACTAGTCCTCATCTCTTTCCCAAGTCATCCCAACTCAACCCGAGGTTGCTATGCAAAAGCACAGTGCTCAGGTCTCCTGCCCTGTCCCTGCTCCCAGATAGCTGCCCCTCAGCCCTTCCTGGGTAGAGCTGCCGCGTTTTTAAAACCTCGTCTCCCAACACCCATTCCAGAAAAACGTACAAGGCTCCTTACAGTTCCGGGATATAGTTTGTGTTTCCCACATGATGGAATGCTTCTCTCTCCCCCTCTCACATTTGCCCCATCCTTTTACTTATCTTTTTCAAAATGTAGTTTTATTGATTTCAGAGAGGAAAGGAGAGGCAGAGAGAGATAGAAGCATCAATGATGAGAGAGAGAATCATTGATTAGCTGCCTCCTGCACGCCCCTCACTGGGGATGGAGCCCACAACCTGGGCATGTGCCCTGACCAGGAATCAAACTGTGACCTCCTGGCTCATAGGTTGATGCTCAACCACTGACCCTCACGGGCCGGGCTGCCCCACCCTTTTATACTGGAAGAACGGCTCATGGAGCCCGTCCACTCCTCTCTGTGCTCCTGGGCATGCTGCTTCACCAGACTCCGTCAAACCACGTCTCAGACCTGAATGGAGGTTGCCTGCAGAGTCTCTCCCCTCCGAGGCTTTGCCAGTCTTGACACAGACCATGTCTTGGTAACTTGGCACAGTGGCCAGCCCCCTCACGTCCTTTGGCTTTGACTGTGCATTGCTATTTAGCGAGTGTCTGATACAGACTTAAGTAAATGCACGCTGTAACTGGAGGCGTGATCTGCCCTTTCTGATGTCCTCGGGTGTGTGAGCTCCATATTACAATCAATTTAGGAAACATTTTCTGTGTTAAGCACTATGAGGCTATTCAAGAGAATGACCGGCCCAGACCTCGCCTTCAAGGGAACTGACAATTACTGAATGCCTGCTGTGTGCTAGATGCTCTACTGAACACTGTAACAATGTGCATCAATCCTCTCCATAGCCCCACGAAGGGAGTTGAAGATCCCAGGTTTTACCAGTGAGGAAACTGAAGCTCAGAGTTCAGTTACTCTCCCAGGGTCGTTCGGTCAGTAGTGGGACCAGGGCCCGGCCCCAGTGCATCCTTACTCTAGGACCTGTTCTCTTTCCACAGCACCCAGCTGCCTGGTGAGGGAGATGAGACTAGACTTTCAGGAAAGAAGGCAAGCGTGCATTTCTCCAGCTGCCTCTCCAGGTGGGTTAGTCCGCATTGGTTGCCTGGGCAGAAAAACAGTCAAACTCACCAGCAATGCTGGGTGGGGCCCCCACGTGCACCCTCAGGATGCCCTGGTCTCGCTGGGACCCTAAGCAGGCCCACCGATGCTCCCAGAGGACCAGACTTCCTCTCCTGGCACCTGCACCTTCAAGGTGGTGAGCCCCCTCTGGTACTGGGCATTGGGTGCATTTGGAGGTCTGGTGAAGGTTCTGGAATGCCTCCCTACCGCATTCTGGGCCCAACCTGCATGTTGTTACCAAGCGATTCTCCTAAAACACCCTTATTCATGTTACAATTGGCATCTAAATGCCAAGTGGTATCCTGGGTTGGTTCTTGGACTGGAAGAAGGACATTAGTGCGAAAACTAGCTCAGGTCTGGAGTTCAGTGAATAGTAATGTTCCAACGACCACATCTTAGTGTTAACAAATGCACCAGATAGGATAAGGTGCTAGCATTAGGGGACACTGAACCAGGGGCACAGAGAAACTCTGTACCGTCTTTGCAACTTTCTGTAAATCTAAAATTATTCCAAGACAGAAGTTCGCTTCAAGAAAACGTTGGTGCCTCTTCCAAGATGATGATCAGGCTCCTTCACTGAGCTTTGGGGTCCTCCAACCTTATCCCCCCTGCCCCACTGAAAGGGCCTCTGCACTAGCTACATGGTTTCACCCGCTGTCCTCTGATGAAATTGTGCTCTCCTCATCCCTGCATTTGCCATAGCCACATACCCCGCTGGATTGATAAACGGCCAAGAAGTCAGCCCCTAGTTGCAAACCAGACGTAAGTTACTGTGAACCTGATGAAACGTAAGCTTCAGGGCCCATCATTTGCAAGGCCCTGGGGTGTCCACTATGGCTGCTGTCACAGAAAGTTGCTCATGAACCCCAGACTCTGGTGGGGAAATCTGACTTGCAGCTGGGGCCATCTGCCCCTAACCCACCAAGTAGCTGCAAGGGAATCTGAGAAGCACAGTATCTGATGTTTCACCTTCATGGTGGGAGAGGTGGGTAAGCACCCTCACACGGAAAGGGGATTTGTTCGCTGGCTCACCACAAAGTGGCAGCTGTTCACTGCAGGTGGGCTTTCTAGACCCAAAGCTTCCTTAAGGGACCCTTCGCGAAACTCCAGCTTGGTTGCTTGGAAGTTGCACAGTGCAGACTACGCTTCTGCATTTGATTTGTGAGGTCATGGGACTTCATCTCACTTAAGTGAAAACCCTTAAAGTGAAAGGGACCCATGGGTACACCTTTGGGAGAGCAATGGAAACTGGCAACCCTGGGGAAGCAATGCTCTATCACTGGTGGCCCTGTCACTCCTCTGACCGCCGGGACTGTCTGCTCCTCTGCTCACTCATCCCCAACACCCAGGCAATCATCAGGGGCGCGCCATTTCCCCTAACATTTCTCAGATCTGTCTCATCAGTAAGCACTTGAGGAGGCCTTTGCTGGCCCCCTCCCCCACTGGGCTTGGTGCTCCGCATTCCTATGGAGTGCCTTTTGCATCTGTCTTATTGTGCACTCATCACATAGCATTAAAATGATCTTTTTTTTTGGTCATAGCTCAGAATGTGTCTAGTCCTCTTTGAATATGCCCAGAATAACTCAATAAATATTAGACAAATGGAAAGAAAGAAGAAAAGGAGAAGTAGGCTGAGCTTGTCCTCTTGGACTAAGCAGTGAAATGTCCCCCACACCCTTACCCCTTTATGCTTCCAGCTACATTCTTGCCAAGTTGCAGGTCAGCCCCCAGCTAGGCTCTGAGCAGCCTCTGCACTAGACTGGTTGTAGGATCCTTAAAGTCAATGGTAGAGCCTATTTCCAGAGTACCCCCAGTCCTGGGGTCACTGTGGACCATGAAATGCCTCATAAGGAGGGAATTGCCCAAGTCAGAAGAAGCCCCAGGCCCTGACTTGCTAAAATGGCAACCTCAGCCCTGGACTGCCCACCTCTGACTTCCTTTATAAGAGAAAGCTGTCATCTCTAGGATTTTATCATTATACTAGTGACCTGGTACACGGATTTGTGCACATTGAAAGGAAATTAATTTCTAATTAATTCTAGGTGGCTGGCAAGCGGGATTGGGCAAGATGGGCCGGACACCCCTCGAGCCAACCTCCTGCAGTCCCTCCCCGACCTCTGCACCTGGGCGGGTGCCGTGGCTCAAAGGGCATCTGTGGAGTGAGTGGGGTCCCTCTAGCAGGTGGGGTCCCTCTGCCTGGCCTGCAGGGATCAGTCAGAAACCGGCTCTGTGACATCCTCTGAGGGGTCCTGGAGTGCGAGAGGGCACTCCACAAAGTTGCTGTCATACAAGCTGAGGAACACAAATGCAAGTGTGCAGTAAACCAGATTCGGGGCAGCCAGTGCCCCAGCAACATAACCCACGGCTGAAGGTGGAATCGCGTGGCCCCACACGGAATCAAGCTTCCTTCTCTCTGGTTTCAGGGTGTGTCACCCAAGAACCTCTGCTGCCAAGTCATGCAGCTGGGCAGCTCCTGCCCCCTGGTGGTTAATGCACATCATAGCAACTGGTCAGACGGTTAGACACAACACATTAGCCTTTTATATGGAGATACAGCTGTGGTGCTGAGCTTGTTGCAACATTCTTTTGCCTAGTTTGGGGTGTTGTTTGCAGGGCAACTCTGTGCCAGATGGCTTGTGGCTGGGGACCCCAGGGAATGTACCTAGTACCAGGGACCCCTTGCGGTTGATAAACGGTTCCTGGGCTACCAGCGCTGGCATGTGGCAGGAACCAGGAAAGGGTGTAGGGAGAAGCTGTATCACCTTGGGCAAGTCATGCGGCCTCGCTAAGTTCCTTGCTCTGAAAACAAAAGAGATGATCTTCAAGGTCCTTATAGTCTCGTGCTCAGAATATTCACCTTCTGAATGAAAAAGTAGCATGAATAGACGAAGAGCGTAGGTTTAGGTACCAGACAAACCCAGGTTCCAATCCTGACTGGGCCGCTCACCTACAGTGCAACTTGGACAAGTTACTTAACCTCTCTGAGCTTGTTCTCTTTAAACCTGAAAGTGAAACTAACTCTGCACCAACTTTGCAGGGGTGAGAAATACTACAGATGAACACCTGGGTACAAAGTAGCCACGCAATAAGTGGAACTGGTAGGTCTGTGTGATTGGAAAGATTGGAGAGAGTTGGAAAGTCCTGTACAGAGAGTCTAGCTGAGCAGAGACTTGAAGGATGAGGTGAGGAATATGCTGGTAGGCAGAATGGTCGGGCATGCCAGACGGGTGAGCAGCACAGGCAGAGGAAGGAACACCGTGCCATGATGAAGAGTGGATACAATGTGGTCCCAACAGGGAGACATGTCCCTAAGTGTGATTGATACCAGATGGATTGCAACAGGTGCTCCTTCCAGCTAGGGGAGTCGTGGATCTGGTGGCTTTTGAGCTGGGCATTAAATGATAGGATTTTCAGAGCAAAAGTTGGGATGAAAGTGGCTTTGGAGTAATGCCCTAGACAAAGGAAGGGAGCTAAAAAAAAAAAAAAAAAAGTGTCCTGTGTGTCTGTGGGAGGGGAGGCCGTGAGGCTGGAGGAAAGGACAGCAGTGGAGGAGGAATGCTCAAATGTTTAAAATAGGGCCCCTGGGCCCCTCTTCGCTGTGAGCCAAGACAACACACCGGCCATGCCTCCAGTGCTCACGCCGGCTCGGACCTGGGTCCCTTCAGCCCCTCTGTGAGAGCTGTGTCTGAAAGGCCAGAGCCAGAACGCCTGGGTCTGGACGGAGCCTTCGGGGTCCCTTGGGGCCCTGGCACAGGGGCTGGTTTGGGACTTGCGCTGAGAAGGTGGAGGGCTGGAGAGCAGCAGGCAGGCATTCACTGCGGCTTCCTTCCCGCCTGGCGGCTGGCTGCGTGCCCTGAACTTGACCTCAGATGACCCGGTGTGTTCCCTTCCTGGAAACAGTTTTATTGCCAGCAGCAGTTGGGCTTCATCTTTGGCTTTCTTCCTCCTTCAAAGCAGGGACTTTGTCTCAGCCCAGACTGGCTTCTGCTGCTCCCAAAGTCTCCCCATTACCTGAGCAGGGCCTCGCTTTCCTCTCGGCTTCCTGCCAGGGGAGCATCTCCTGTTAGCAACCTGTTCTCCTTGCCTCGTCAGTGCACACGATCACAGGACAGAGCAGGACAGAAAGACTGACGCGGGAGCTGAGAAACATTTCCCCCGGCACACAGCTGGAACTGCCCAGTGCTTCAGAATCTGAGGCCCATGCTCTCGGTGCTGGCTACGAGCTGCCTACCTCTGCATTCCTCAAACTTATTAGGGCGTAGAGGTGTGGAGTCTGGATTCATGTTAGTGTCTTGGAATCCTTGTGTGAAAAAGTGAGTTACATTGTCCTTATTAACAATACCAAGCTTGGATGTTTTGTGGATTGAATTGGCATAAAAAAAAAAAATTCCAGTCCTGACCGGTGTGGCTCAGTAGTTAGAGCACTGGCCTGCGGACGAAAGTGTCTTGAGTTCGATTCAGGTCAAGAGCACATACTTCAGTTGCAGGCTCAATCCTCGGCCCTGGTGGGAGAAGCCACCAGTCGATGTGTCTCTCACACATCAGTGTTTCTCTCTGTGTGTCTTTCCCCCTTCCTTCCATTCTCTAAAAAAATCAATGGGAGAAGTATCCTCAGGTGCATATTAACAACAACAACAACAACAAAATAATAATAACAGTAATTCCAAAAATACCTGGGTTTGCCCAGTGTTGCCTTAGGAGGCTAAATCTAGTACTAGCCTCATAAGGGGAAGGCTCTGCATCACTTTCTCCTGAGTCAAATGCATAAAGATACACAGCAGACTTCCCAAAGGAAGGGGCTGACTTCCAACCAGCATCCAAGCTAGAATTTACTCATCCCACATGGGCTGCTGTTGCTCAAAAACCTTTTCAGTTTTACCTTTGGAGACAGTTTCTGAGCCTCAGTGGGAGCCAGGCTCTGTCCACCGCTCAACAAGAATGCGTTCAGCATTTGGGTTCCATAGCCCTGGGAATACACTGGGTGCATGACACTCACACACATACACTCACACACACACTCTCACACACTCATATACATACACACACACACATACACACACTCACTCTCACATTCACACACACGCGCACACACTTTACAAGTGCCCTCTTTACTTACACAATAAAATGTCTTACACAACAAAATGGTTCCAGTACCATCTTCATAACAAGGTTTAACTGCTTTCAAATATTAAGCTCCTCTTCAAAGGATGGAAAGTGAGTTTGCTGATTGAAAATACTCAGAAAAACATGTAGCTTAGACAAAGGCAATCTCAAAAGAGAACTGCCCAGGACATTTTAAGCAATGGTTACATAACCTCCCAAGAAGACAATTTAGATGAGAACATTTATTTGGTCCCTGACCAGGGTGGCTCGGTTGGTTGAGTATGGTCCCATGTACCAAAAGGTTGCTGGTTCGATTCCCTTCAATCAGGGTACATACCAAAGTTTCAAGAGTTCAATCCCTGGTTGGTGCACATAGGAAAGGCAACCAATGGATGTTTCTCTCTTTCCCTTCCTCTCTATTTAAAATCCATAAAAACAAATCTGGTGAGGATTAAAAAACAATTAAATGATAAACTGAGAGAAAATATTTCCAAAACAAATGAACAGGAAAAGGGTTATATACATACTTAATATGTAAGAAAAAAAAAGACAAATACCCCGAGTGAGGTTGGGGCCAGGGGCCATGAACAATCACAAAAGAAGAACTAGAAGTGAGCAGTGAAGATATAAAAAACTCAACCTCATTAACAGCAAATCGACAGGTGACAAATGAAAATGCTCAATTTTGCAAAGTCTGTAGCAATTTTCTTCCCCAAGATATGCCACTGGTGGAACCATGAACTCGTGTGCTCTTCTGGGAAGCAACTTAGCAATGTTTATCAATAACCTTCAAAATGTTCATACCCTCTGACTCAACAATGTCACTTTTGGGAAAACGATGCCCCAAAAAATTTGGTACAAGGATCTTCACTGAAGTTGACAAAAATTGAGAACAACCTAAATATCCAACATTGAAGAGTGATTAAATTAGGAGCCGTGAGCACATTAGAATATGATAGTCATTATAGTGATTTTATTAATTTAAACTTTAAACTTAATTCAAACTTTAAACACAGGTTATAGAAAAAGAAAAATGTACAAGTGAGTAAAAAGAAAAATCTGAAAAGATTCTGTAGTCCAGATGCAGCCACTATGGAAGACAGTATGGAGTTTCCTCAAAAAATTAAAAATGGAACTCCCATTTGATCCTGTGATCCCACTTCTGGGAATATATCCCAAGAAACCAGAAACACCAATCAGAAAGGATATATGCACCCCTATGTTTGTGGCAGCACAATTTACCATAGCTAAGATTTGGAAACAGCCTAAGTGCCCATCAGCAGATGAGTGGATTAGAAAACTGTGGTACATCTACACAATGGAATACTATGCTGCTGTAAAAAAGAAGGAATTCTTACCATTTGCAGCAACATGGATGGAACTGGAGAGCATTATGCTAAGTGAAATAAGCCAGTCAATGAAAGAAAAATACCACATGATCTCATTTATGGTTAATAAAGACCATTATAAACTGATGAACATAAATAGATACAGAGGCAGAGCAGCATTGAACAGACTGTCAAACTACAGCTGGAAGACTGGGGAGGGTTGGGGGGAGATAAGAGATCAATTGAAGGACTTGTATGCATATGTAAGCATAATCAATGGACACAAGACACTGGGGAGTAGGGGAGGCTGGGGAAGCTCAAGGGGGCGGGGGGGAAGGATACATATGCAATAATCTTTATAATACTTTAAGCAATAAAACAAAATTTAGAAAAAAGATTCTGTAGTCCATTGACAATCACTGTGGCTGTCATGACCATATCTTTCAAAATCTTTTCTCTCACCCTGACCAGAGTTTCTGGTGATTAGAGCATTGGCATGAGGACCTCAGTTCCATTCCAGGTCTAGGACATGTACTTGGGTTGCGGGTTCGTGCTCTGCCCCGAGTCAGGGCATGTGTGGAAGGCAACCAGCCAGGTCTCTTTTACATTGATATCCTCTCCCTCCCCCTGCCTTCTCTCTCTCTCTCTCTCTGAAAAAGCATGGGAAAAAATATCCTCAGGTAAGGATTAACAAAAATAAAAAACATTTTCTGTCTTAATATTCAAATAGGGTTTTTGAAAAACATTAGTAACATTGGAAAATATTTACCATATGAAGTCAAAAGAAAATAATTAGTATATATTGTATTATCAAAATTTTGTATGTAGAAATGCACAAAGTTTGGAAGAGAATACATCAGAATATTAACAATAAATCTCTCAATGATTTTTTTCTTCTTCATAACTTCCTTCTAAAGTTTCTAAAATAAAGAGGTATTATTAGTCCTATAATTTAGAAGTAGAAAGTTACTTTTGAAAAAAGACCAGTAGAACATCAATCAGTGCGTTAAAGCAGGTCTTTAAAAGAGAAGCAAGTCCTGATTACTAACTAAATGTTATGACTTTGCACATTGGAACCACCTGGAGAATTTTTTTAAAATATGGTTTTATTGATTCCAGAGAGAGGAAGAGAGAGAGAGGGATAGAAACATCAATGATGAGAGAGAATCATTGATTGGCTGCCTCTTGCACACCCCCTACTGGGGATTGAACCCATAACCCGGGCATGTGCCCTGACTGGGAATCGAACCCTAACCTCCTGATTTAGGGTTCAATGCTCAACCACTGACCAACACCAGCCAAGCACCACCTGGAGAATTTAAGGAACACTGATGCCCAGGCCCCACTCTCGGAGATTCTGACTGACGGGTCTGGATGGGGGCCCAGGGCTCGTGTTCTTCGCCACATCCAGTCAGATCTAGGTTGGAGAGCTAACGTGCAACCACTGGGAACCACTGCTTCTAAAGGAGTTTAGGTGACTGTTCTCTGGTGGAGGAGTAACTTCAATATCTGGTTTCAAGACCCATAACTGACTCTTTCTAGTTGTGTGCTTTAGGCAAGTGGTTTGTCTATATGCAAAATGGGAATATTTAATGCCTGCAAGAGTGTGTAACTTCAAGGAGAGGATAAATGAGAAAGTGCTGTATGAAAAAAGAAGCATAACTGAATACGTTGTTAAGACTCTGGACACTCACATGATAACAATCATCATTATTATTATTATGATGAAACCTCATCTAAAGACGTTTTTTCCATTGCTTTTCAGAAAGAGCAGAAGGGGTTGGGGGTGGACGGGAGAGAGACATCAGTATGAGAAAGACACATCAGCTGGCTGCTTCCTGCACTTGCTTGGACCGGAGGTGGGGAGAGAACATGAAACCCAGGTACCTGCCCTTGACTGGGAATTGAACCTGCACACCAGCTGGGGCTGATGCTCTAAGAAACCCCAAGCCAGGGTGATAACAATTATTGGATCAATGAAATATGCTTGGCAACATGGGAAGCCATGCAAATAAATGAGTGTGTTTCTAAGCTGTCAGCCTTGTAATTTGATTTGATTTGGAGATCCTGTAGGCAGGTGCTGTCAAATGTGGACGCCTGGGGCAGTCCTAGCCAGAGGGCTCACAACAGTGGACAGCAGCCAATAGATCTGGGTTTGTTTAGACCATTTGGTCATCTTGCTTGGAAAGGTGGCTGGCCTCCAGGAGCCAAAACCTTGTTCTCATGAAAATGTGCCTTTGCTTTAAACAAATGTCACAAAATGTCTACTTTCAAATAGATGTTCTTTTTTTTTTTAATGTTTTTATTGACTTTAGAGAAGGAGGAAGGGAGAGTGACAGAGAGGAACTTTGAGGTGAGAGAGAAACATCGATCAGTTGTCTCTTTTATGGACCCTGACAGGGACTGACCCAAAACCTGGTTATGTGCCTTGACTGGGAATGACCTCATAGCCTTTTTGTGGACAGGATGATGCTTAACTAACTGAACCATCAGCCAGAGCTAATTTGCTTTTTTCTGATACTCTGAAGGGCTTACTGATTCTATGATTAGAAATACCTTTAGGGTAGATTCCTTGGTCAGGTAAATAGTTACCAACATTTTCTTCACAGGTCTCAGTGAATAAACACTTGCTTATGAAAGAGTCATTTGTCTGGGTAAACAGGATTTTATTGGTCTGAACTAAGGAACAGTCCATCTCCTACAGGAACTTGACTTGAAATCAAAACTATAATACTTTTATAGAATACAGTCCTTGAACTACCCTAACTGATAGTGATCATGTAAATAAAACATGTTGGTAGTTCCCACCCACTTTATAGGGCAAACCATTTTCAAAGCAAACAATATGGCATAGCCTCTCACAAAAGACTCCCCACCCCTTAAAGTAACAAAACCCATTTTTGTTCTGTATTAAAAAATGGGGTCGGTTTTAGGATGGTACCACTGGGCCCCAGGTGGAGACTCTCCTTCAGCCCAAACCTGCCCTGGTGCCAGGTCTTGGGGATTTCTCTAATCCTGAATAGGGCTGTTCTGGCAATGTAATATGTGGGACATATGTACAGGGTGTCCCCAAAATATGTATACACACTTTAGCAACTGATAACTCAATTTTGAAAATGAAATATATAGTTTTTTAAAATATATTTTTTATTGATCTTGGGGGAAGAGAGAGAGAGAGAGAGAAAGAGGGAGAGGGAGAGGGAGAGGGAGAGAGAGAGAGAGAGAGAGAAACATCAATGATGAGAGAGAATCATTGATTGGCTGCCTCCTGCATGCCCCACACTGGGGATTGAGCCTGCAACCCAGGCATGTGCACTGACCGGGAATTGGACCATGACCTCCTGGTTCATAGGTCAATGCTCAACCACTAAGCAAAGCCGGTCAGGCAAGAAATGCATTGTAATAAGTACTGCCTTTATAGTTAGTCAAAGTGTGTGGTAGACATTTTTGGGGGAAACCCTATATACACTAAAAAATGGTTTGTTCTTCCTCTGATATTCTAACTTAACAGGGGGTCCTGTATTTTTCTTTGCTAAATCTGTGTGCATCCTAATCCTGGGATTTCTGTTCAGTGTTCATGTGGGGCTCACAATCCCATGGTGCACACAGAAGGCAACAGATAGAAGGGCACCTCTGCATAGCAGGTCCGGCGACTTTCAGGGCCAAGGAGCAGCTTCCTCCCAGGGCCATAGAGATAGAGGATATTTTTTAAAAAACCACTCTGATGATTTTTCTACACAGATCAGCACGTGCTTATAAATCTGACTCTTTGCCAGGCCTAATGGGTGCTCCCAGGCCTCCTGCACTTCCCTGTTCTTCTTCTTCATTTTTTAACCAGCTGTTTGTCCCCTGTGGCCTCTCTCTGCCTTTAACACCCTGTTTTTTGTCTTACAGTGTTTCGATCGACTATGAATAATGAGATTGCTTTCCAAAGGCTGGATGGTCAAAGTCAAGGCTTCTTGTGGTTTGAGATGCTGCATGGCATGTGCATGTGGGTCATGGCCTCGTCATGCAACCATTAGGACCATCCTAAAGGATGTCAAGAAGACAGACATAAGTGGGTAACTCCCTCCCTGGCTTAGGAGGTACAGTGTTGGGAGTGCAGTGTATCTGCCCAGGAACGATGCTAGCCTGACCTCGAATGACTGGTCCATTAGTGCAGGTGTTTGCAAGGACGCCTCTCCCAGCTCAGTGTGTGTGGGGAGCTGTGTCTTTTTACCTCTAGCCTACTTATCCCTGGCCCCTGATGGCCTCGAAAGCAGAGCAGAGTCTGTAGGGCGCCTCTGGATCACCTGGACATCTTGCTAAAATGCAGATTCTGATTCAGGCACTCTGGGGCCTGCTGCGATTCTGCACTTTTACCAACTCTCAGTGGTACCACTGCTGCAAGCCTAGTGATCACACTTACAGCAGTAAGAGGCTGAAACTTCTTTTCCTGGTTGGCTGCAGAAGGGCCTGGGCACCTGTCCTTTTTAATTCCGGGACTCTGAGTGGGACTGCCCAGAGCCCAGGAGGTCTGAATCAAAGGCAACGTGATCCACATCCGGTGAGAAGGGAGGGTGCAGAGTGAGGGCCAGGGAGGTAGGCTGGAATGCAGAGAGCCTGAGAGAGGGGACAGGTGTAGGGTAGTTTAGAGTGGACTGATAGGACCTGGGGCTGGCTGACTGTGTCTCCCACTAGGGAGGCTTAGTAGGGGCTTCTTTCAGTGCCAAGCTGCCTCCTGGGCACCTGGACATCATTATTTCCATGACCTTGGGTGGCACAATGTCCCCACTGATTACCTGTATACATTTTAACTTTGATTGTCATGGATACATATGATTAAAATACTATAGACCTACTCTGGCCCGGGTGCTCAGTTGCTTGAGCGTTATCCCGTGCACCAAAAGGTTGACGGTTTGATTCCTGGTCAGGGCACACATACCCAAGTTGTGGGTTTGATCCCTGGTTAGGGTGCATACAGGAGGCAACTGCTCCATGTTTCATTCTCACATCAATGTTTCTTTCTCTCTCTCCCTCTCTCTCCCTCCCTTCCTCTCTCTTTAAAATCAGTAAAAATATATCCTCCAGTCTGGCCAATGTGGCTCAGTGGTTGAGTGTCAACCTGTGAACCAGGAGGTCACGGTTCGATTCCCCTGTCAGGGCACATACACGGTTGCAGGCTCAATCCCCAGTGTGGGGAATACAGGAGGCAACTGATCAATTATTCTCTCTCATCACTGATGTTTCTATCTTTCTCTCCCTCTCTCTTCCTCTTTGAAATCAATAAAAATATATTTAAATATATATATATATATATATATATATATATATATATATATATATATATATTCTTGGGTGGAGATTAAAAAATAAATAAGATATAGTAGACCCTTTCTCTGTGAAGAAGAAAGAGGAATCAGGTGGTGGGTGGGGATGGAAGAACGGGATAGTTTGAGTGCCTGCTGTGTACCAAGGGCTGAGATAGGACTTCGCTATGCTGTGGGTTATTTCATCCTCTGCAAAGGAGGCATCATGAATCCCATTTTTACATCATGAGGCCAGGACAGGGCATGACCTCACCCACAGTCACAAACCAGTGCACGGAGGAGCCAGAAATGAAGCCGGGGAATCTAAATCTAGAGGGAGCCTCTGGGCGTGTGGGAAGGGGGGTATCAAGGAGGGGCACAATGGCTGAGCAAGAAGAATGAGGTCCTGATAAGGTCTATGAGGATCGGGTCCCTGCAAGGCACAATTCCTGCAAAGGGGGCTTGACCCCCACCCATGAAAGGATGCAAAGAAGGCGCCTCCAGGATGAAAGGGATTAATATCTAGTTCAGGTCTCAGATGGGACAAGCGGGAGATGGGACGGGAGTGACACACGGAAACAAGATGATGGGACAAACCAGTTGAAGTTGGAGCAGCCTTTCAGGGATACTCGGCTCCTCCTATGAGCCTTTGCCGTGCTCTGATGATTCTCAGGACCTTTAGTCAGGAATTCCACCATCGTTATAGTGCACATATTTTCTCTGCATTCCTCACCCCCTACCCACTCTTTCTTTCTTTCTTTCTTTCTTTCTTTCTTTCTTTCTTTCTTTCTTTCTTTCTTTCACAAGTTCCTTTTAAAAAAAATGTCAACCTTGTTAAAGAATTTAATGCTGAAGTTAAACCAAGGGTAGATCATAGGATCTGGGCCCTAGGCAGTTTTCCTACTTGAACCTCAGGCCCCTATGTCCGCTGCTTCCTGGGTGTCTCTGTGGCCATGTCCCAAAGGGACCTCAGAGGGACCTGTGCTTGCTGCCCTCATTTAGCAACCTGCTCCTCTTCTGGGCCCCTTGGTGCTACCATCCATCCTGCTGCTCTTCCAGAAACCTCCTCCCCACTCCCTCACTCATCAACCCCATCCTGTTGATTTGACTCCCTAAATCTCTCTCTGATATCTCTCTCCATCACTTCTACTACTCGATTGGAGACAGGGACCTTTTTTCTCACCTGGGTTCCTACCACAGCCTTCGGCTGGTCTCTGCCTTCATTTTCAGACCCTATTCTAATACAGTCTCCATACCACAGCCAGCATGGAGCAAGATGTGGTCCCTGTCTACAGACGGTGGGTGGGACAGGCCTAGGCTCTCGCCCCATATGATTGGCAGGCCCAGCCATCAAAGGCTTCCTGGAGTGTCACGTGCCTTTAGCCAGGAAGGATGAGTGGGAGTGAATGGCAACATGGCAGGAAATGCGTCTACCAAAGCTTTGGTGTTTTAGGAGTTTCTTTTCGTGGGCCCCACGCAACACAGACCCCTGAGTCCTTTTCTTTGCTAG
This sequence comes from Murina feae, assembly GCA_004026665.1. Classification (NCBI taxonomy): domain Eukaryota; kingdom Metazoa; phylum Chordata; class Mammalia; order Chiroptera; family Vespertilionidae; genus Murina; species Murina feae. The sequence continues at coordinate 62,839 of PVJC01001764.1, forward strand.
AGTCTTCCTCTAGTTACAATTTCTACGGCGTTTGCCCACTGCTCTTACCCCTTCCACCATGCTTCCCTCAACTCAGCTTTTTCACCTGAGTCTAAACCTCTGAGCCTGCTCTAGGGTGAGGAATGACAACCCATTAGTGTGGGAATTTCAAGTACCTGTTCCCAGGAAGGAGAAGCACCTTGGAAATGGGCAGGACTGATCGCACCTACACATTCTTCAAGTGCACACTTACACACCCATCTCCCATACACACATTCCCTGTGTGTTAGTTAGCAGGGCTGTTAGCCAGATGTTTTCGCTTCTCCTTCCAGGCACATGAGAGCATTGCATCTATTGGTTTCCCTCCCCTCTGCCCGCCCCCCCTGCCGCAAGCCCCCCAACTTGCTTTGGAGCAAAAGTGATGTGTGTTACTTCCAAGTAAAAACTTTCCAAGTCAGTGCCCCATTTGCCCCATCCTTGTTTCCTGCCTTCAAGTAGGCAACCTGTCTATTGTGGCAGCCTTAGTCCCTGAGTGGCTGTGGGAAACAGAGCTCCCATTGACCTACAATGGACGTATTTCGTGACTGAGACATACACTTTTATTATGTCAAAGCGCTGATACCTGGGGATTGTTTGTTACTATAGCACAAGCTGACTGATCCTGACTGATACACCTAGTCAAATCAAGGTTTGGGGGCACCACGGTCCTTTATCCCTGTTGAATTTCCAGCAACTGGAATCTGGCATTCTCCTTATAAGTTATATAGTCTATTTGATTCAAAATGAAGTCACAGGAAACAGTTGTAAAACATGAAAGCATTTGCTGAGCTATTCACAAGCATAGTCTAGATGCCCTATACATGTTAAACTAACCAGAGCACGTCCAAAAGCAACCCACTACTCAACCTCCCTTTTCCCAAGAGCAAAATGCCGGCCTCTGTCCCATATAAGCGCTGGTGTGGGTAGGCTAAGTGCAGAGGTTCTGTGCATAACCTTGGTCAAATAACCTTTCTGAGTCAGTTCCCTTATTGGTAAAATGGTGATAATAATAACAAAAGCTGTGTCATACAAAGAAATGTAACATTTGGTGTATTCGCCTGCCTGTATAGACAGAATGATAATGTGTGTGGCCGTGCTTTGAACCGAGAAAGCTGTATGAAGATAGTAGCTGATCATATTTTTAACCACTTCATGACGAAAGAAGAAACTCATCCCAAACCAAATCGGCTTCCCATCTTCACAACCCAGCCCAGGTGTGAACATGGGTGTCCACGTCCATTTCTGCAAAAGGCCCCAGAGTACAAAGCTCATTCTTCAAATAGGACAAATGCTCGTTAGCTACAGAGGAAGCGTGGGGGTCAAGCACCTCCAAGGTGGTTAGTCAGTCAATCATTTGCAGGTTCAGCAAACACCCAGCCGTGGTGGTTCCACGCGGCGACTTCCCAGAAAGCCGCAGGCGCACGTTCAATGCATGCCCTTGGCTCAGCGCTGAATCAACTGCAGTTCATCAATGGAGCGGGAGCCCTCCTGAGTCCCTCGCCCCACCTCCCTCTCCACCGGGGGACACGCTCTCGGCCAACACGTATTGTCCTGCCGTCTGGGCTTTCCCTAGCGAGAGGATTTCGCTTTCTCGCCCTGGGGGCACCTGCGCCCCCAGATCCTGACCTCACTGAAGCAGTGGCCTAAAAGACTCAGCCCCTGGCCGCTGGGGCGGGGCGCCAAGCCTGGATCAAAGGAGCCTTCCTGGGTCTACCTCCCCGAAGCGCCTGGGGCCTGGCCCTGGCCGCCGCCTCGGTGCTGAACTTGCTTTCGGCCCGCTTCCTCTGGTCCGGTGTTTCCTAAACCTGGAGCGCGCGTCACCTGAAAGGCCTGTTGAAACAGGCCGCTGGGCCCCACCCCCGAGTTTCTGCTTGAGTAGGTTTAGGTGGGGTCGGGAGAGAGCTGGCCTTCGGTCCTAACAAGTTCGCAGGTGCTGGCGATGCTGTGGTGCTGGAGCCGCACTGAGCCAAGCACACGGGCTGTAGCTTCCTGCCGCGCGCAGATAGGGGCTCGCGGGGCAGCCCACGCGCCCAGCAGGCCTCAGCACCCGAGCATCTGGGTGTTATTTGGGGGGCTCCTGGAGGGTTTGTGCGGGTAGGAAGTTAGGGGGCAAAAACTTGGAAACCTGTGGATCCTGCATGTTACTGGGGTATCGCATTGCCCTCCTAAGATTACAAAGGTGAAAGAGCCCCAGCCCTCAGGGGGCTTATAGTAACTGGGAGGGGAATGCTGTGCCAATGCCTGTGAGATAACTGTTCCTAGGGAGGGAGGGTTAGACTTCTGTGGAGGGTGCGTGGGTCGGTGGGTGGGGAATCTGAGGGGCGGGGGAGCTTAATGGAAGAACTGCCATGTACTCAGAGACCTGCAGGATGGTGGGAACGTGGCAGGTAGAGGAGGTAGCTGGGAGGAGGTGACGTGGGAAGAGGTTTCCCAGACAGGAGGAAAGTGCAAGGAGGCTGCCCATGTGCAAGGTGGGGGGGAGGGTGGAGGTGGGGAAGCAGTTGAGAAGACTCGACAGGCAGGTCTCAGATCTTGGCCTGGTTTTATTTGGTTGATTTCTGCTTTTCTTTCTGTTTTTCTATTCGGTTTCTCTCCTTCTTATGTCTCTTTTGCTGGCCTCTTGTCAGATGCTGGTGCTCCCAGGGCTCTGCCCTGGCTGCCCTCTCCTCTCCCTCTCCATGTCCCCTCCTATGAGCTCCTCCATACCAGAGGCCTCACTTACGGGGGGCGGGGGGACCCTGTGTGTGTTCCAGACCAGACTGTGCCCCCTCAACTTCACACAGATGTCCCCAGGCATCTGTCCTCCTGTACTCTGTCTTGGTGAATGGTACCACCAACCCCCTAGTTACCTAAGCCAGAGGATTTTGTGAAATGACCCTCTCATAGACAGCTGCTGAAGAATACATTGACACAGCAAATTGTTGGGACCACTCACCAAGGAAGAATACAGGATGCAAGATTCCGGGCTCAAATTCCCAGTCTACAATTTACTAGCTGAGTGACCTTGGGCAAGTAACTTAATCTATTTCCTTACCTATAAAATGGATTTCATGATAGTCTGTACTTTACAAAGTTGTTCTATAGATTAAACAATCATTACTGTCCTTGTTTGAGCCTTTGGAAGATTATGAGTACCTGGTCCAAGGTCACTGCTAGCAAGTGGCAGAGCCAGGTCTGAAACCCAGAGTCCTCTAGCTCCCAAGCCACCTTCTTTGCCTCATTGTCACGCCGTTTCTCTGGAGATCATATAACAAATAGGGAAATGCTTGTGGTATAACGTTAAGTGAAAGAGGACAGCAAATTGCATAATCAGCGTCAGTACACCATTTTATTAAAAAAGGAAACGAATCTACACATAGAAAAGGCTAGAGGGACATGCAGCAAATGGTTCCACATTGTATTGGGACAATTGTTTGCCTTCTATTTCTCTGTATTTTCTTGAAGATAATTTTATTAAAAAGAAAATGACTGAAAACATTGAAGTATGGCATTTTAAACAATGACAAGTGCATAACCTGTTTTCATGTTTGAAAATGACACTCTATTGGTTTCTCTTCTCAGTTCTAGACTTACTTCCCTGAACAGGAACTCTCAAAGGCCAGGGTAGGAAGAAAGTATTGGCGCCTCGTTCACCAGCCATCCCACAGCTGACAGCCTTGCCCTGGAGCAGGCTGTCAAAGTCAAGCCTCCGAGCAAGTAAGTTCCAGACAGAACCCGGCTTCTCTACCACCCCCTGGACAGCGCTACTGGGGATCAGTTACTTTTTTCTTTCTTTCTTTCTAAATAGCCGGCCCAGTGTGCTTTTTCCAGTTCTGGATGACTTGTTAGCTACAGCCTGGCAGGGACGCCTGCCAGGTACCTGGCTCCGTGAGCACCGCCCAAACTGGTCAGGCCAGTCCGCCCCAGGTCGTTTCTGCCGGGACTTGCCCTGGAGCGCGCGCGCGCGCGCGCGTCCCCGTGTGTATCTGGGGTGGTGGTGGTGTGTATGAGTGTGTGTGTGTGTGTGTGAGTGTGTGTGTGTTTTAAGAGACCCGCCCTTCTCCCCAGCAACCCAGGTAGGTGGAAGGCAGCTGCAGGCACTAGCCTGGCAGTCAGGCCAGATGGGTGGAGCTGAATTAATCTAACCTGGAATTTCAACTTGGCCTGAACAACAGGTGAGGGGAAAAAAGCAACAGAGAGAAGGGGCAGTTTAGCAACTTGGAAATATTCTTGTGCCTTGCACCCCCCTCTCCACTGCCCTCCCCCCGCCTGAAAAACACCCCAGGGTGACTTTTCAAAGTGTCTGCGCCTGGCTACAAGACCCGGTTGCGTTCTGCCCCCCTCCGAGGCCATCCAAGCCCCTCCTGAACGCTGTCCTCCGTTCCCCTCCGCGACGCGCCCGTTCCCCCTCCTCTGAGAGGCAGGGCGGGGGGATCGGATTAGTCTTTGTTTTCGACGCGAAAAGAGCCGAGCGCCGCAAGGGGAGGCTCGCCATGGCAGGGTCCCGGGATCCGCCTGGGCAGGGCGCTCGGCCGTGACCCCCGCGAAGGCGCCCCCCACCCCCCACCCCCGGCCGGCCCGCGTGGCCTCTGTCCCCGAGTGCCCTCGCTTTGCGGCCAGGCCGACCCGGTACGCACACGCGCGATGTCCCCCATTGTCCTGCCTCGAAATGAGCGAGCGGCCGCCGGGAGGGGGGAGGTCAGTCGGGTCGGGAGCCCAGGGCTGTCCGGGGCGCTGGGGCCGTCCCCGCCGGCTCGGGCCCGCAGGGAGTGGCAGGAAGTGGGGCCCGCGGGCCGGCTCGGAGAGGGCCTAGGCGGGGAGGTCCGCGTGCCCCACCCCGCCCGCCGGGGCTGCACCAGCACCGCGGGGCGGGAGTGGCCACCCCAAGGGTGGCGGCCGGGTCCAGGGAGGGCCGGCGGCGGGGGTGGGGGGGTTCTGCAGGTGCAAAGGCTCGGCGCCCGGGACAGACCCTGCCCCCACCCGCTCGCGGGTCGTCCGCTCGGTCGCCTCCCCCTCCCGGGAGCTCCCCCCTCGTGCCACCCCGGGCCCGGCAGAGGGGGCGACGGCGGGGCTCGGCGGGGCCGCACGTGCGCGCCCTCCCGGGCGGGGGAGTCCCCGGGCGAGCACGTGCCGCGGCGCGCGGGGGGCGGGGAGTCCCGCGGACGCCTTCATTGCTGCTGCTGCCGCCGCGGCCGCCGCTGCCTCTTCCTTCCTCCCGCGCCGTCCCCTCCTCGGCCTGGGCGGGGGGCGCCGCGCTCCGAGCTCGGCCGGGCCAGGCGCTCCAGGAGGCGGGCGCCCCAGGCGGCGGCGGCGGCGGCGGCCGCGACGGTGGTGGCAGCGGCGCGGGCCGGGAAACTTTGCCCCTTTGTGCGCTCCGCCCCGGAGGCGGCGGGCAGGTCGGTGCAGTCGGTGCCTTTCCGGCTCCGGGGTGGGGGAGGGGCGGCGGGAGGCGTGGGGGGCCCGGCCTCGGGGGAGGGGACGGCGCGGGGCCGGCCGGAGGGGCCGCTACTTTGTTGCGGGGGACGCGGCGGGGGTGCCTGCGGGCCGCGGTGTAGCGGAGCCGGGCGGGGGCGGGGGCGGCGGGGCGGGGCGGGGGCCGCGGAGCCGCGGGAGCCGAGCGGCGGAGGCCCCAGAACAAAGGAGCCCGAGCGGCGGCGCGCGCGCGGCCCGGGCCGAGCCCGAGCGCGTCCCCCTCCCCGCGCCCCCTCGGCGGAGCGGGCCGCCCTCCCCGCACTGGCCGGGGGCGAGGGGCGCGGCGGGGCGGCCGGCCCGGGCTCTCCCGCACGCCACCCCCTTCCAGGCCGCTTCCGCGCCGGGCGCGCCCGGGCACCCCGCCGCGTGCAGCTCTCTGCAAACTTTATTTGGAAAGCTCTGCTCCGCTGGGGAGTCCCCGCGACCTCCAGTGCGGGGTGCGTGTGTGGGAATTTGGGTGGAACTCTCCCGGCCCGCGGGGGTGGGGCGGAGAACAACTTTCTCGCAAATCACCTTGACCACCACCTTCCCGGAGCCGCCCAGGTTCCCTCCTGAACACACCCCATCAGGCCCGCACCCTCCTCCGCAGACAGGGCGTGGGTGCGGGTGCCCCCTGCCAGGGGTTCTGGGCAGAACTTCGTGGAGCGAGCCCGGCTCGTCGCCCATTTTCTCTCTTCCCGGCAGCAGCAGGAGAAGGGAACACGTGAAAGTTGTCTGAGCCCCAGGTGATGCGCTACCTTCCCCTTTCTGTATTTTTCAGGCAGCCTTGCCTTCACCACCCTGACGCGGGAAGAGAAATACCAGGAGAGACTCACCCTGCTCTGCCCCCACCACACACCTGTCCACCTCATGCCTGCGTCCAGGGTGGGCGAGGGTGACGAGCCCTCCCAGCCAAGATGATCCCCTTTCTGGGCGCTGCTGCTGTCCTCCCCCAGACCCTGGGCCCCAGCCAGTGCGAGAGTGGCCCCCAGCTGAGCGCCACCAGACGGCTGCAGAGGAGGTGAAGCGAAGCCGGGTGGAGAGGAGGCACCCACCGAGACGGGAGCTACTAGCCTCCCCCTTGTAGGCTCGTGACTGTTTTAGGGAAGAAGGACCTGTTGGTGGCCTTGGCAGGCAGGCAGGAAGCTGGACAGTGGCTCTACCCTGGCACCTATGCCCCCCCTCCTGGCAGCGTCATGAGCCAGTTTCAGGTGCCCCTGGCAGTGCAGCCGCAGCTGCCAGGCCTTTATGACCTTCCTCAGGGCCAGGTAATGGCAGGGGGCTTCCAGGGGCCTGGGCTCCCGATGGCTGGGAGTGAACCTCAACTCCGAGGAGGCGGGGATGGGCGCAAGAAACGGAAGCGGTGTGGCACCTGTGAGCCCTGCCGGCGGCCGGAGAACTGTGGGGCTTGCACCAGTTGTACCAACCGTCGCACGCACCAGATCTGCAAACTGCGCAAGTGTGAGGTGCTGAAGAGAAAAGTGGGGCTCCTCAAGGAGGTAAGCGGGCCTGCGCCGGGCCAGCACCCGGTCCCTCGCGTGGGGGGTGCTGTATTCCCAAGGGTCTTGTTCAAGGGAGTGCAGTCCTTCCACTCCCTCAGAGCCTCTTGCTCCAGCTTTGAGCGTTTGTGTCGTATAAGAGAGTAACTGGGTCGCGGAGGACTCTTGAGCCGCACGCTCATCTCTGATGTCTGCGTTTGTCCCTGGACAGTGATATCCAGCTTTATCTCTAGAGGTTTCTTGTCCTGCTATAAGCCTTGGATATATTTCAAGGTCACACCAATGCTGGGGTGATGTGGAGAGTGATGGTGTCAGGTAAGGGATGGAAGAAAAATTTGGAGTGGTTTTATGCTGCCCTGATGGAGTAGGATATTTCTAACCTTTTTCTTGGGTACCTTTTCTCTCTCTCTCTCTCTCTCTCAAAGACGGCAGGGAATTTTATGGGAAACCCTGTTCTCTCCGTGTTTCAGGACCTGGCTCCGATCCTTGGTGTATCGGAAGTGCTCAGATACTAATTGAATGAATGAATGACATGTTTTTGACACATTGTCACCTACAGGGAGGAGTACTCCCTTCATTTGGAGTAGCGGGAGGGAAGGAGGAGCTGGGATGAGATCAGAGGAGGGAAGTGGAGAGGCAGTGACCCTACCCTGGCCATCTTTTCCTTCCACAAGGTTGGTGGCAGCTGCCACAGCGGAGAGTTGGCAGGAGTAGGGACAAGCGGAGTTGAGCAGCTTGGGAGGCGCGGTGTAGCGGCTGAGGTCGCTTCAGGCAGCGGAACTGGCGCTGGACAGAGGCGGAGGCCTGCGCTGTCTGTGGGGCTCCCCCGCTCTGCCCCTGAGCCCTCTCTCTCTGGGCCTGTCTTCTCCTCAGGGATATGGAGGGGTTGTGCTCCATGGTCTTTGAAGCCCTTCCCAGCTGTGAGCCGCCGGGCGTGCGTCTGAGGGCAAGGGCACCTGTGGCTTCGATGGACTAGCGGCTGGTGCTGGGGTTTCCGACCGCCGAGTGCAGAGTTGTGCTCTGGGCCCAGCAGGGCTGAGGGCCTGTGGCTGGAGGGTGATTCCAGGTGTCGGGGGCAGGGAAGTGGCTGTTGCTGGGAGGCTCTGCTCCCTCTCACCTTATTTTGTCCACTCCCATGCAGTGGAAGCAGCATATCCTGGTCTGGGTGTCACAGACTCCGTGCCCTGGTTAAAACAAACCTCTGGATCACATCTGCAGCTCCCACCCCAGTTTGGGGGAAGTGTCCAGCCCCTTTCTGTTACTGGTGTTGTTGGGGGAGTCGGCATCCTGCTGGACCAGTGCGGTGGGTCACTTCTGAGAGGGGGTGGGATCAGGGCTGAGCTTTACTCCTGGGCATGACATCTGGTGGGTGGGAGAGAGGAGAACCTGCCCAGCCGACTCTGTAAAGCTGGGTGCCTTCACTTCCTTCCTTCCTCCAGGGCTCACCTCCTTCGCTGTCCCATAGTCTCACTCCCTCCTGTAATCAGACCTGAGAGGTGAGGGCCTGAGCTCTATTTCTAGGCTGGATGTTTTTGGAACCAGGGGTCCTCGTGAACCATGTTTAAGCTCTGTTTTTGGCAACGAGGAGGCATACCTGAGGGAGAGGGGCTGGAGGGAGGCCAGCGTCCCGTCATCCTGGGTGTGAGCTGCCGGCCTGGGCTGCCGAGCGGTCGGAGTTAAGATACCGGGGATCTGGGTTGGCTGAGGCTTAGGACAACCCTGCTGAGAGGTGTCTGCATCCCTACAGACCTTGCTGTGGTGCTGCCCGCCAGGCCCCCAGGGTCAGGGAAAGTGCGGCCAGCTGGGCGGCCTGGGGAACCCCAGGGCAGAAGGCCCCTTCAGTTTCTGGAGAAACAATGGCAGGGAGACAATGGAGGGAGCTGCTTCTTGAAGCTAGTTTTCTTTGACTTGAAGAGTACTTTGTTTTCATACCAGATCCTTTCTACTTCTTAATGTTTAAAATGTGCTTTTTAAAAATGAAATCAAGGTGTTGATAGAAAGTTGATTTTTTTTTAAAGAAGAAAAATCTTTACTTAGCAAAGTACAAAATGACAACTATTACCTGTCTCCCTAATGTTCTAAAATTTTCGCTTTTTAATCTTCAGCCAGTTTATGCATTAATTGGTTGATTCTTAGATGTGCCTGGACCGGGGGTCAAATAAACAACCTTTGCGTATCAGGACGATGCCCTAACAAACTGATTTTTTTTTAAAGAAAAAACATCTTTACTTAGCAAAGTACAAAATGACAACTATTACCTGTCTCCCTAATGTTCTAAAATTTTCGCTTTTTAATCTTCAGCCAGTTTATGCATTAATTGGTCTGGACCTGTCCCCATATGTCTGTATTTTATTGGTCTGAGAGGCTGAAAGCGTGGGAACCACTGCCAGGCTGAGTTGCATTTAATGGATGCACCTCTCCCGGAGCTGATATGCCTGGAGGCTCAGCCTGCGTGATGGGACTCCAGATGCAGCCCAGCGTTTACCAGGCCCCCAGAACCCTAACCCTTAGATCTGAACAGCATATAGGAGAGGAACAAGCCCCGGAACCGGGGGAGTTGGGGAAGGAGAGGATGCGTTCCTGGCATCTGAGTTTTCTTTGGTTTGGGCTCAGGAATATAACGTAAGCATTTGACCCAGACTCTTCAGGTGGAACAAGACACAGCATCCCAGGAGTCTTTTGGGAATCAGACCGTCTCCTTGCATCCCTGCTCCCTGGCATTTCCTCTTCTGGGCACCCTTTCCTCACTTTCATCCTGTCTCCACCTCCCCTGGCTTCCTTTGAGCTGTCTGCCGACAGCTGCTTTGGATCGTCCTGTAAGTGGGTAAACGTTATCTCAGTTTCCCCGGCTTCCTTCCCTGCTCCTCACTCCTCTTCCACTGGAAGGGTGGGTGGCAGGGCTGTGGTGTGGAGTCCTGCTATCAGAAGAGAAGTTCGGCATTTTAAGCAGCTCCCAGAGTGGACCCTCCACCGAGGCAGGTGACTGCTGCGCTGGCTCCTAACGGGCAGTAACGCACCTGAAGGGGTTCATTCCCGTTTCGTCCTCTTCCTTTCTAGTTCCGGAAAGGATTTAGATCCTGGGCTGATGCCCAGACCGTTTGACCTCCACATTCTTTTTACCTGCGTGGTGGCTCATAGCACGAGACAAGAAAGGTCAGATTTGGTGTGTGTGGAGACACAGGGACCGCAGAACCCAGAGCACGCCCTGTGCCGTCACTCTCCTGAGCACTGGTTTGCTCGTTTGTCAGACGGGGTAACCCTTCTTTGCCGGGTTTGTTGTGAGAATTGAGATAAAGTATGCATAATGCCCGGCATGTAGTAGGTCATCAGTGCGTGGTGACAGAACAGTCCCAGAACATCTAGAAAATTTATCTTTGTGCGTAAACCAACTATGCATTTGTGAACCTCGGGGTTGTAATTGTGAAGATGCAACTCAAATTAAATGTTTTCTCCAGACATTCCCTCATGTGCTCATAGGAGAATCGTGGGGGGCAGAGAAAAGGAGGAGTTTGCCGGCCTCTCCTGGGGAGGAGGCTGGACAGCAGGAGCAAGGAGCCACTCTGGTCCTGACTGGAAAGTTGCTCATGGGTGAGGGAAGTGAATGCTTTGGGGGCAAAAAAACAAACAAACAAACAAAAAACACACACAAAAAAACTTGTGTAGAAAAATGTGTGCATAAGTGTGGAAGCATGACTGAGAACTTTAGTAAAAGTGGAAAGGAAGGGGAATATATATATATATATATATATATACACTGTCTTAACTCAGCCACGTGGTGGAAACTGCTCTCGGTGCCGATTTTGAAACAAGATACTTTGGAATTGGGGATCTCCCAACAATACCGGACCACCCGATGGATTCCTGCCTCACCAGTCGGTAGGTCTGTCTTCCTGAAGACAGAGGCTGTGAGGAGGGATCCTTTCTCCCAACAAGGGGAGAGCCGATGGGTGAAGAAGAGGTGTTGAGACATTAGAGAAAGGGACCCCATCTGAGCAGCTGTGAGGCCAGGGGGAAGGCTGGACAAGGACAGGTGTTTGCCATATTGTTTCTTCAAACAGTTTTTAACCCTGTGGCCACAGACTCTAAAGGGGAAGTTAGCTGGAGGGATAGGATTGCTTCTTAAAAAAGGAAATGCTGACGGAACAGTCCTGAATGGTGCCCTGAGGAGAGGAAGATGGTGGGAGAGGGGAAGGACTGAACCAGCTGTGTGCCATCCCGCTGCTGAGTGTGGGGGATAGCAGACCTGCTCCTCATGTGGAAGAGCGTGTGTGACACCGAAGGCAGATTCAAGAGAGGTCTGACCCCTTAGGAGGAGGGGCTGGAACTTCAGTGACCAGAATGTGCTGAGGCCGGTGGAAAATACTCAAGACAATAAAATGCCTTTTATATATTCCCAGCAAGAACGAGAAGGCAGGAATAGGCTCACAGCTTCAGGGAGCATAACCAGAGACACACAGCGAGAGCAGCGATTGGGTCCCCGTCGCCTTAGGGGATGAGGTGTAAACTGGGAAGGACCGTGAGCGTGTGTGGTCAGGAAGGCAGAGCCAGCCGCCGCCGCCCTGCCTGCGCCTGAGTCACTCGCTCCCTGGCTCCCTGCTGCACACCTTCAGATGTGTCTATAAATTACGATGATCGATGATCGAAAAGGAGCCAGAACACCGGAGACAGGTAAGAAGTCCACATGGTTGGAGAGAGTTTGGAAAATATAAAGGAAAAATTTGGCGTCTGTTTTTGACGGATCTGGAGCAGATTGTTACAGAGGTGGTTGGCGAGGCTTTAGAAAGGCAGGAGGTGAGCTTTGAAGGTCCCTGTGGTTCTTCACAAAACAGCCCAGTCAAACTAACACACCTGGATTTCTGCCCGTGAGTGCTGGTGTGACCTGCCAGCTTCTTGGGCAGATCAGAGGGCCACTTGTCTACTTCGAGTCATCCCGAAGAGCTGGAGCAGGGATAGCTGCCCCGGTTGAATCTTTCTATCAGCCATGTGGGTTGGAGGTTCCACATTGGGATCACCTGGGCCCCACCCCCAGGGACCTGAATTCATTGGTCTGAGATGTGAACCCAAGTGATCCGGGCCTCCCAGGTGTATCTAATGTGTAGTTAGGATGCAGATGAGCGCTGAGGTGATGGGCACCTACCTGGACTCTTCCATAGATGGCTCACCTGAGACTTGGGCACCTGGATGGTTCACACCCATATTCCCATTTTGCTAACCAGTGGACCAGCAGCGTTGGCATCATCTGGGAGCTTGTTAGAAACGCATACTCTCCGACCCCACCTTAGACCTGGTGAGTCAAGATCTCCACTGGAACCAGATGCCCAGGGGACCTGGATGCCCCCGAGAGTTTGAGGAGCTGGTGACTGGGAGAAGGGGCCGGGGTATGGAGGCTAGAAATAAGTCTTGATAAACATCAAGGTTAACGAGGATGACCTCACCCATTTCTGTAACCTGTAGGTCAGGGAGACCAGAACCTCTTGAGATTTCTTCCAAGTCTATTCTTGTTCTTCGGGAGCCCAGTTCCTGCTAATCTAGTGAGTTATGAAAATCCGTCGGGAATCTGTGTGTGTCCTGAGAGTAGTCAGGAAAGGGCTCTCAGATGTTTGCTGCTCAGTAGTCTGACTCAGTGTTGGGGCCCATGAGCAAGTAGTGGCTGATGGAGACTGTGGAGAGAAAGGTTGTGCTCACAGAATCTTGGGTCTCAGGGAAGGGGCTGGAGGTCTATGCATCTTCTGTGTGCCCTCTTCATAAGATGTGGGTGGGGAGTGAATGTGTTAGATCTGTGGGTAGATGGGGTTGGGGGTAGTGCAGGTACCCAGCTGAACAGTAGATCAACGGGTTGAGGAGAATGGGGCAGTCTGGAACGCTGGACCCAGAGAAACTTAATGGGATTTCATTGGGGTGAATCCGAAGTCCTGTACCTGTTTTTAAGAAGAGAAGAAATACGTGCACAAGCCAGGAACCCTGCCTTCCTAACAGGTAGGAAGGGCTGAAACTCTGAAAGGGATATTCTCACCTGTGTTGAGGGGATCTGTGAGAGTGGTCCCGTGAGAGACAATTGAAGGAAACGGCCTGTTTGCCTTGGGAATGTGTAGAGAAATACAGACCAGTGCCCTCTCGTGTGGAAAAGGGAGTGTGCAGAACACTTCTTAGTGGGTGGACGTTACAAGCAGGTAGACTGAACCCATGTGAGAAGAGAATTGTCTCAGGTTTGTAGCTGTTCCAAGACCGAGGAGCAAACCCTCCGTGGTGGTGCACATCCTGCATCTGGCAGAGGCTGGGTGCTGACTGGCGGGATGTTCTGAGGATATCCTCGAGGGTGGGGCTTCCACGCGAGGTGTCTCGTACGAAGACTCTGTAAAGGACAATATCAAGTCTCCCTTCATATTCCTCAGATGATGACACTGCAGAAGAAGCATCTCCTTCAGCTTACGAGGATTTTGTCAAGTTCTAGACAGTCTTGTACGTAGACCTGATCTCGGGCCTACATTGGAGTAGAATCTGGGAACTTTCTGAAAACATCAGCCAAATGTTGCGATTGTACTGGGGTGTGTTTTCTCAGGGGAGAGGGCCCGTGGTTTTCAGCAGATTCTTAAGTGTATTCGTGACCTCCCCACATCTAACCACCATGCTCTGCTGAGCTGTCCAGTTGTGGTAGCCATTAGCCACATGTGGCTATTTGAATTCAAATTAATTAAAATTAAGTTCAGCATTAGCTGCCTGTCAAGTGCTCTATCGCGGCTCACTCTCGTGGGTAGCGGCTTATGCGTTGACCATGCAGATAACATTTCCAGCATTGTGGGGGAATTCTACGGGACATGGGGTTGCCCTGTGTGATCTCTGAACCCTCACCCAGACCTCTTTCTGGGTTGGGCAAATCGCCGTCCTGGTTGGCTGCTCTAAGAAGGGCATTTTGGGTTAGGATCCCTGTCCCCACACCCAGGTCAGTGGTGAGGGGTGATGGCCTCCTGGGTTCTAAGCTACCATAAAGCTCATTGCTTCTCCTTGTGGGCGTGGCAGGTTTTAATTATCTGCTGTGGAGAAGGAAAGCAGGAGGAGGGCTCTCCACCCAAAGGCTCCCCAAGGATCCCTAGCAGAAACTGGCTTCTTCACCCACAGACTTGACCAGACACCCTGGTGAAACTTGACCATATTCACTTCTGGCCCCATATGTCCCTCTGCATGGACCCAGCCCACGTCCATTGTAACTCTGTGCCTTGGGCATCTCATTCTAGAAGGTGGTGAGGTGACTGGGCAAGTAGGAGGACCACATCAGGGGTCTCAGGAGTTGTCGCTAATTCCCCACTTGCCTTGTCATCAATTTTTTAAATGATTTTTAAAAATCCTCACCCAAGGATATATTTCGAGAAAAAGAGAGAGAGGGAGAGAGAGCGAGAAACCAATATGTGCCCCAACTAGGGATCAGATCTACAGTCCTTTCAGTGTACAGGACAGGACAACACTCCAACCAACTGAGCCACCGGACTGGGACTGCGCCCTTCCCCATTCATTTCCCATCACTTCTTCTTTTTTTTTTTTTTTTTTTAAAGAGCATTGTTTTAAAGAGAGTACTAAGATTCTTTTTATAAAAAATATATTTTATTGATTTTTTACAGAGAGGGAGAGGGATAGAGTTAGAAACATCGATCAGCTGCCTCCTGCACGCCCCCTACTGGGGATGTGCCAAGAACCAAGGTACATGCCCTTGACCGGAATCGAACCTGGGACCCTTGAGTCCGCAGGCCAACGCTCTATCCACTGAGCCAAACCTATTAGGGCTCCCCATCACTTCTTTACAGTTCCCTTGTGGATTGAGAGCAGGACGCCCAGGAAGGGACCTCTTCTTCCCGGAGCCCTGCTGCAGCCCTGATGGCTGTTTTAGGGAGAGTCTCGAGGGTTGCTGTGGCCGCTGTCTGAGTGTCTGCGCAGGGCCGAGGCTGCTGGAACTCCTGGAGTGGACACACCTCTCCATGGCCTTGTCTCCTGTCATTTGCATAAGAAATCTGATAACCTAAGTTTCAGTCACTAAGGCAGAGAAAAAGAGAAAGTCGCAGCCCGGTGTGGGGTGATTGGCCGGCCTTCAGGTGATCACGGGTCCTGGCGTTGCTCCCTTCAGGTCGCACGAGCTCTGTTCTGCTCTGACGCACACAAGTTCCAGCTCTGTCAGGCCCCCCAGTCCCACACCCAAGTGGAGAGTTTGTGGACAGATTAATGCACCTCCCACCACTGCAAAGCAGCAGTTCTAGATTCTCCACATAGAAGGGAAGTTAAATGGGGCAGTCACTTAGGGGCATTTGCCAGGCTGCGTGTGCCCCATAGCTTCCCACCTCTCCTGGTCCCAGCAGGAAGCTTTGGGAAAGGCTGTGGACATGCTGGGTTGGAAACAAGACAGAAGGTACTGGATTAGAGTCGGTTCCACATCTGAGCCATTCCTTGTGAGCAGGATGTGGGAAACTCTCTCTTGTCTGGCTTTTTTTTCTCTGTCTTACTTTTTATTGATTGCTCTGCACTTTAAGAGTAAGCTCTGAGTGTCCTGGTTCCCTCTTTGACGCTGGGGATGACCCTGGAGCCCTAGAAGAGGGAGGGATGGCAGACTCTCACAAGGAGGGCTGACTCCTGTCTGAACTGTGTTCTCGCTGCAGGACAGGGAGCCATCAGGTGGAGGAGAGCCTGTCCCCTGGGGGCGGGGGGGGGGGGGGGGGGGGGGGGGGGGGGGGGGGGGGGGGGGGGGGGGGGGGCGGGGGGGGGGGGGGGGGGGGGGGGGGGGGGGGGGGAGGGCAGGCAGCTCCTCCCTCTGGCGGCGCTTCAGTTTCCCGAGGCAGGACGTCATCTGCTTTAACTTGTAGACCTGTGAACTGCTTTCCCAGGCTCATTCAGCAAGTCTTGCCTGGGACTGGCTGTGTGCAAGGCTGCGGCTGAGCCTGAGCTACGGGTGAAGGGGAGGCAGCGTGTACTCTGTCCCTAATGAGCTCACGGTCTGTGGAAGCAAATAATTACAGTGCGGTTTGGTAGGGCGACAGGGAGGGATGCCCTGAGGGCTGAGCCCAGACTTTAGTCATCTCTGGGCACAGAGAGCCCAGTGGAAAAAGGAAGGGACCTGTTTTCAGAGTTTCAGGATCGCCATACTTGAAGGGTTGGGGTGGGGAGACTCCCAGGAGGAGGGCGAACTCACCTCTGAGCCTGAGGTGTGTGGAGATGCTGCCTGAATTCTTGAATGCTCGTCCCTGGTGGCAGGGGTGCGGAGGGACACAGTTCTCCTGGGAGGTCCCCCCCGCCCCCCCAGAGGCGCTCCCAGGGTTCCGAACCGCTCAGCATTCCTGTCCCGTCCCACCGCTTAAGGTCCTGGTTACTTACTGGGGCTCTGGAACAGTTGGTCCCAGGCTGTGGAATGTGGGGTGGGGACACCCTAATGAGTCTCGTAGACCATAGACCTCCTTCCAAGCACCTAGGAGGGCATGCGGAGTTTGGGCAGGGTCGAGACTGCTACGCGACTGCTACCTGTCAGCCTGTCAGG
>PVJC01001765.1:0-88286 GCA_004026665.1 Murina feae
CACTGCCTTAGTTTATTGATTTTATGAGGGTAGGGATTATTTATTTATCCTAGAATCCAGTCAAGTTCCAGACACTTAGTAGGAGCTTAGATAATATTTCTTGAATTCAAACATAAATGAAGAACTGTATCATAGCTTACTTAGCAACAATATAAAAAGAATAATTTTTGTTGAGGAGTGAATGAATGAGAACTCTAGGTTAATTTCTGCTTCCCTGGGAAGTTTAGAGACAGTGTTACCTACAAATCATTGAGGACACAGAGGAGGAAGAGTGAGGGGCAAGCAGCTAAAGCAGTGTGATAAGTGAATTTGTGTGTGCCTTTTAAACACAGCTTTGAAGAAAGCTGATATGGAACCTTTAGGCAAAATAAGCTTCTACTCACCCATCCTGCCACCCAGGTACTGGGGCCAAGACAATTTGCCTTAATTCTACAGTTTGTCTTGCATGGGTGGACATTGTATTGAAGCCATTTCTCACCTGACAGATTGTGAGTAGAAAATATTTTTAATAAACCTTGTTTAATGTAAAAAAAATATTTGCGATAGAAAAATGTGTTTCTTATTTATTATCTCAAGGGACTTTGTGCAGGTGGGCCTTCAAAAAGGGCCTTTGCTGAAGCAGATGGTGGGTGCAGACATGCATAAAAGAGTTGGGAGTAGACGGATCGCAGTTGGTGAGCTCAGAGGCTTCCTGGGCAAGTGGAGGCCTCATTGGGCTGACCTTCCTATGGAAGATGGTGGAACACTAATCCTGGCAGGGATTTTTATTAACTTGAGCTGTTATATGCCATGTAACTCTCCTCCTTACCCTCTACCATTTCCCATTATGAAATCTTCAATAAAACCTCTTACTAATACTTTGGAATATGAGCTTCCCTTTGGATAGCTATGGAGTGTGAAGGGTCTTGCTCTAAGATTAACAAGCAAAAGCTGCCATTTTTGCAACATTCAGAACAATAAAAATAATCCCCCAAATAGGATCATGTGGTAAAAAGGACACCTCACTTCTGTGGCATCTTTTCCAAAACTCCATAACGCCATTCTCATGAGAAAACACAAACAGACTTAGATTGTGGGACATTCTCCTGGACAGCTGGCCAGTATCCCTCAAGACCGGCAGAATGGTGACAGCAAAGATGGAGGAGACCAGGGAGACTTGAAGACGGAATGCAAGGTGGTAACTGAATTGGACCCTGCGACAGACAGAGGACTTTAATGGAAAAACTGATGAAATCCAAGGAGAGTTAATTAGTAATAATTGTAACTAAGTTTAAAGGTTTAATTAAAAGTAGTGTAACAATGCTGATTCCTTCGTTTTGCCAAAAGGTAGGGGGAAGGGCCTGAGTGAGGGGTCCATGGCAACTCTCTGCAATTTTTCTGTAAATCTAAAACTATTTCAAAATGAATAGTCTATTTATAGGTAAAGCCTCACTACTAAGATAGCCAATGTTTTCTGTAAATCTAAAATTATTCCAAAATAAACAGTTTATTTAAAGATGAAACCTCAAAACTAAAATAGCCAGTGTTGGCTTTTTGCTAAACTAGTGGGCGAGGCAAGTAAAATAATGACTAAAGTTTTTCTTTGAAACAGTTTATTTAAACCAAGAGATCGCAGAAAGAAAAACAAGCTCCCTGCTGAGCAGACAGTGACATCTGTTGTTCCCAAGGCCTTGACCTTGGGCTCCTGTTGCAGCACAGCCATCACTGTGGAAGAAAAGATCATTCTGACACTTGTTACAATGGTGAGGAAGATTTATTCAAGACTTGCAATAGGTGTCAAGACCATCACAACAAAGGAGAGAGACCGGGCCCAACTCTGAACCCAGCAAGATCATGTGGGGATTTATACCCAAGGAGCAGAATGAGGGGGTCAGCGGATGGAAAATTATGAAGAGGAGACATCAAAGGTAGGGAGATTCTTGCCCTGACCGGTTTGGCTCAGTGGATAGTCAGCCTGCAGACTCAAGAGTCCCAGGTTCGATTCCGGTCAAGGGCATGTCCCTTGGTTGTGGGCACATCCCCAGTGGGGAGTGTCCAGGAGGCAGCTGATTGATGTTTCTCTCTTATCAATGTTTCTAACTCTCTATCCCTCTCCCCTCCTCTCTGTAAAAAAATCAATAAAATATATTTTTTTAAAAAGGTAGGGGGATACTTGCTAAACCAACTTAATGGGAATCTTGCTGAAAGGAGATCAAGGATGTACAACATGAAAAGTGGGGGATGAGGAACTTGGTCAGGTATTAAAGGTGATCAGGTAGCAAGGGCGGCGGGGGAGGGGAGAGGGGATTCTCAGTAAACTGATTTGGCAGAATTCTTGCTAACACTGGGCTGGGCAGGCAAAAGACAGTATGGATAGGGGAAAGGGGACCTCAAGGTCCAAGCCTAATCTAGAGATGGGCTCACAGGAGCCTAAAGTTTGGTTAAGTGGAGTCTTTATCATCACCAGTCATGCTAATACCGTCTGATTTCCATTGGAGCGGCGCCTCTGCTCCCAGCCTTGCTTGACTCGTAGCCAGATGATTTGGTTGCATCTGTAATCTTGGCATGCCGTAAACCAACAGCAGATTCCACCTGTGATTTCACATCTAGCATCTGGATCTTGGCCACTGACATTGCCAGGTTAATATTATATGAGCCAATTTCTTCTTAAATTGATTGGCTTGTGGGTCTGGATTCAGCAAGCTCTGAGGATTTGGCATGTACTTTTGCAGATGGTTTGGTACCTGCAACCCACCAGGAAGTTCTTCCCCATAGTAGGAGTCCTTTTTTTCTGGTCAAAAGATCCTTAGGGAGATGTAAGAACTTTACGGAGTGGGATGCTCCATACACAAGCCCCAAAAATCTTCTAGGTTAGGTGAAGAAGAGCTACACGAGGCTTGTATTTCCCTGTCCATCACATTTATTCACATCATTATATCCAGGTGTCCAGGGCTTTGCAAAAATCGATAAGCTCCATCTCTCCTTTACATTTCTCTGGGTGTAGAACACCATGGTTGTTTGTCATTTGCATAGGTCTCTGTACCAGTAGTGTCTCTCCATGGAAAGCTACGTGATAAAATGAGGACAGCCAGGCAATTTGAAGCAGAACCAGTTTGGGGTTTTGGCCTGTATTCTGACCTAAAATTATCTTCACAATAGCCCTATTTCTCCAGCTGGCTTTGGCTGTGGGGCACCTTAAAGCTCCGTCTGCAACAAGACAGACTATCACAGGGAGTATTTGAGGGGACAGCTTGTGGGGGATGGATGACGGAGGTTGACATTGGCACATGCAGGGGCCGAATTGGTGAAAACTTAAATTCAAAGTTGTACCTTTTTCTTGGTTTCTGTTCCAAAAACAATTTCACAAGCTAACACATTTTGACTCTCAACTTCTTAAATAAATTCTGAAAGGACATGGAAGAAGATCATAAAATCCAACCAAATTCATGTCTACCTGTAAGGTCCTCCTGTTCTGCTGTTATTTAACTTGTGGTTTTTCCTCCAGGGTATATTAATATATGGAGAAGGTGAAAGACTTGGTAGAATATTGGGCAAAATGTAGCCATTATTAAGCAACACGCTGACAGATTGTCAGCTAATATCCCAACACTTTGGTGGTCACTTAAGCTTCCCACCAGCACAATAGGTAAAGCAGCAGACACAGGATTCTGATGTCTTGGAGGACTGACAAAGATATACAAGAGTTTCATTATTTTTGAAGTCTTTTCAGGGTTTTTTCCCCCCTTCCTATCATTTTCCTTCTTGCAAAACTCTTTAATTTTAACGCCGTCTCTTAGCCAGCTTTCAAAATAAAATTAATGTATATCTATGACTTCATTTCCTTTCAGCTGTTTATAATATTTAAGGACAAGCCAACAGTAATTTATTTATAGAATTTGATCCCATTTCTGTTTCTCTGTTTTGTCTCTAGAAAGCACAGGAAAATGGCTCTAAATATATCAGAAAAATTAGACATTGAACTTTACTTTCCCTCAAATGTTACAAATAAAATTAGAGCATTTGTCTCAAGAAAAATTAAGGAAAAGAATACTGCATCATTTGGAAATCAGATTACTAAAACATCAGGTCTACATAATTAAGTTTGTACAGGTCAGGAAATAAGAAAGTCGATTTATTCTGGTTTTATCCCTCACCCTGTATGTGAGTACTGTATTCTGTAATAAGGCTTTTATTCTTCCTGAATTCCATACCATCCCAACCTCAAGTGAGATCTGAAATCTGTACATGCCCTACCCTAATTATCTGTCAGTCTGCATAGAAGAAGGAAAAGAAGTGAAAATAATACTGGCACTTAAATGAACTGAAACAGTAATTATCTGTGAAAGCAGCAACCATCTCGTTAATGGGGTTTTGCTCATTTTTTCCTCCATTTTTTTTCCAGAACAAACGAAGGAATTTTTCTTTTTGATCATTTACATCTATCTCCCCATTACTCAAAGGTAGCAAAAAACATGACGTAGTTTCATTGGACAGAATTAAAAGCTTAAGTTTGGGAAGGTGTCAGACTTGTATCCTAGAAACACAGACCAATCAGTAAGGTCTTTGGTTTCTGTTCATTCTAAGAGTAGTGGTGTTTTCTGATATTTAAGAAATACTGTGATGCATTGAGAATGTTTCCAATTACATGGCTAATGGTGTCATTCCAATGTCACTTCCCTATGCCAGAGCATAGAAGCCTGAAACTCTGGGGATAGAACTTAGATGTTGCTTAATTTTATAACATCACCCCATGGTTCTAATATACAACTCAGAAGTGGAAAACACAGTTGTAACAATATTTCTTTGTAGCAGAAGAAAAAAGAAATGCAGTGAAAGACAATTGTAGATTATGAGCTGGCTTGCCGAAGTGGTTCATGTTCAAAAATAGAGTAACCTTCCAGATAGAGAACCTGACTAGACTGAATACAGGCACGCAGGGAACCATGTTTGGGCTGCCAGCCTCTCGTCGCCGGTAGATATCAGCAAGATAGCCACAGTACCTGTGCTCAGGGCTTCTCCTGCCCAGGAGGGAGAGGTTGAGGAAGAGCAGCTGACATCCTCCTGCTGTCTGTCTCACTGACAGGAGTGCCCGAAGGGACCCCAGCTCATAGGCCCCTCGTGGTGCTGTTGGAGGTCCAGGGCCCCTTCCTGGCTGTGTTAGGTCACTTCAAGTGTGTTTGCATTCATTTGGAAGGAATGCACAAACCTAAACTCTGAGTTAATATACAAGAAGAGACTTAAATGCAGGGAGCATAGCACAACACCTAGAATGTCACATCGTCCAGGTTGCTGACATACAAGCACCAATCTGCATTGTCACCCCCATTTTACCCAGGCTAGCAATGTGTCCCGGCTTCCAGACTCCATGGTCCTCCACAGCCAGAGGGAGACAGAGAGGGCAGACGGCCCCACACTTCATTCCAAGAGCAAAGTGCCCGTCTTCCTTGTGAAAACACCCAGTGTCTCAAGAGAAGAGATGATTTTTTTCTCAAGCAACTGGTCTGAAGGCACAGCACAGAGAGTGATTCTTTTCTTCACGGAGCTGGGAACACACACACACACACACTCTCTCTCTCTCTCTCTCTCTCTCTCTCTCTCTCTCTCTCTCTCTCAGAACACCAGACGGTGGTGTGATAGAACCAGTACCTCATGAGAAGGCGATGTCTTTGTTCTCTCCCAGCCTGGCTGCTCCTTCTCTGTTGGGTGCTCCTCAGCACCTTGCTATCAGGGCAACAAAAGAGTGGCGAGGAAGCGTCAGGTTTTGTTTCCACAGTTTTTGAGAACATAATGAATCACACTGTCATCTTGAGATCTGTGGGTTGAGCTCCAAGGTTGCTAACAAGGGTCAAATGAATATGGATGTGACCTTATTCTATCGTCCAAGTCATTGGCAACCTCAGAAAACAGGACATTTCACAGCCAGAGGATCAGTGTCCTCGCACCTGTGATCCAGGGGCCGAGCGCTCTGAGTTAAAGCGTGATTGTCCCCCACATGAAATTAGGGGCCATGCCTCCCTAAGCGACACTTAGAAGTGACAGTATGTGCACAAGAGGTGCATATCATCTAGGGTTCCTGGGGCACCAGCCAGATGAAACATTCCAGATCGTTCTCTGCCAAGCCTAATTAGTGCCCTATTGCCAGCCTGGCCAGAGGGGGCACCGCAGAGGGAGCTGTCCTCTTGTGTGGCCTTGTCCGTTCTCTCAAGGCTAAGGGGTTCCTGGGCCACCTGGAGCTGGAGAGTTCACATGACAGCCACCAGAGCATTTGGTGACAGGCCTAGCATTTGGTGGCACAGGAGTTGTAGAGAAATCTTAGCATTCTAGCTTTGGGGTGGAGACAAGGGCCAGGAAATAAAATTGTCCTTTCCCCTCTCTCACTTTGCAGTAAGTCTAGATCAGGGGTGGGAAACTTTTTTTTTTTTTTTGCCAAGGGACATTTGGATATTTATAATATCCTTCGCAGGCCATACAAAATTATCAGTTTAAAAATTAGCCTTCTGTATTTGGTCAACCATTTAATCAACTCACCCCTAATGCCTTGGCAGGGCCAAATGATTATACGGGCCTTGTACAGCCCACAGGCCATCTAGATTGAGTAAAACATCACATCTCTTTGCCATAAGTAGGCCTTTTGTTGCCAGGCATGTGGATTTCCTATGTTACATATTTCCTGAGCACATTTTAAATCAAGAGGCACCATCTCTCCCACTGGCAACATCTACCTAGGTTGCTCCCAACCTGCTTGTATGTGTTTAAGACAGCTATTCAATTTTTATATTATCACAAGCACAACATAATCAGGAGCAAATGTTCCGCAGACAAATTTAGTTCTGTTTCCCAGAGCTAGAGATCAATACCTTGAAGTAAGAGGCCACATGGCATTGTTGGAGCCGCCTTATAGGAGTCATGGGTCTCCTTTCCTGCCTTAGCTCCTCCAAAGCTCAGGGACTTTGACTAAGTCACCCGCCTCTGGACTCCAGGCTTCTGAAGTGAAGCTACATTTGTGGAGACTAGAAAGAGACCTAAACACCAAGTACTGAGCGTCCGGGGCAATTGCTTACTACAGCTCCTCAGTGCTCACACACCACGTTTATGCCTTTGCGTTTACCATCTCTGAAACTGAATGAGACACAATCCATTGGCCTATTGTAGTTTATTGGTGGTATTTGTCACACAAAATAATGGTACGTCTGATCATCCTACTTTTTAGGTCATGTTTCTGAGCTGGGCTTGTTTATCTGAAAATGAAGCGAGGTAAGCTCTAAGGCTCTGGGTTATGCTTTGCTGAATGGCTTATTCCATGCCTTTGATCCATTGGTTGGGTTAATGAGGACCTGCCAGAACTTCTTAATGACCTTATTCCTGATCCTAATTTTCTCCCAGGTTGGTCTACACTCTTCTTTCCAGGAGAAAATTCTCAAGGTTTCTGAGAAGTCTGAGGTATTGGGACACATTCTTCCTGCAGCACCAATTAGCTGGATGGCACCCGTCCCCACCAGGACCAAAACACAGCCACAGCATAATGATTTTATGTGGCAGGTGATTCTTGTTGACACATAACTCTTCAATGTCATTGGAAGTGGGGGCCTGGCTGGGGGTGTACAAGGATGAACAGGGGCATGGACAACATGAGTGTCCCTGTCTCCGAGCAGGGCTGGGGTGAAAACGCTGAGTTATGGCCAGTGGAGCCAGCCTGCCAGCACCACTTGAGGAGCTACAGAGACTGGGGGAGGGTGAGCTGAAGGCTGTACCGTGTAGCTCTATCATGAATTGTTCTCGCTTGGCCCTGGAGAGTTTGCCTTTGTAACTAGAACCAGTGCCTGGAAATTTGTGGATGCTGAATTATACTACTCTGTTTCCCTGAAAGTAAGACATCCCCCCAAAATAAGACCTACTTACAGTTTTGCCTCTCGCTGAAATATAAAGCGCCCCTGAAAATAAGACCTCCTCGAAAATAAGACCTCCCTGATAATAAGGCCTCCCCAAACATAAAGCCTTCCTGATAATAAGGCCCCCCCAAAGCTACTGTAACTCTGGACTCTGGGCCGTAGTGGCGGGTGCCACCGTGCAGCTCACTGTTGACTGCAGCGTAGCTGGAGCAGACAGGAAGTGCAAGGTCTCTTTTAATCAGAGAATCTGCGATGCCGCCAGGACAAGCTGCTGCCTGCTGCTCACTCTGCCTTGACAGAGTCTGGCTGACTCACAATTAGACAGTGAGTCACACAGGGCAGGAGTTGGGCACATTGTGTGGACACACAAGTAAAAAATTTCCTTTTTTTTGTTCAACAACAAATGTGTACTGTATTCTTCATGGAAAAATAAGACATCCCTGAAAATAAGACCTAGCACATACTTGGGAGCAAAAATTAATATAAGACACTGTCTTACTTTTGGGGAAACAGGGTAGTACTAGGGGCCCAGTGCATGAAATTCGTGCACTGGGGGGGGGGGGAGTTCCTTAGCCCAGCCTGCCCCTTCTCACATATTGGGAGCCCTCAGGGGATGTCCTACTGACGGCTTAGGCCCGCTCCCTGCTCACCATGAGGAGCAGGCCTAAGCCGCAGTCTGGCCTCCCTTTCTGGGAGGTGACCAGGCTAATCAGGGGAAGCCACCAGCCCCATCACCCCACTGCTGCAGCCACTGCCAGTCACCGCAGCCACCAAGGTGTTTTCATTAACATGAACTCCAGTTCCTTCACCATGAAAAAATGACAACTTTCTTTAGGCATTTTCAAGATGTGTCTTTCATAGGATATGACATTTCTTTCTTTTTTTTTTTTATCCTCACCTGAGGATATGTTTCCATTGATTTTTACAGACTGTGGAAGAGAAGGGAAAGATAGAGAGAAACATCAAAGTGAGAAGACCACTTCGATTGTTTGCCTCTTGCATGAGCCCTGACCTGGACCCCGGCCAGGGAGGAGCCTGCAACCTAGGTACATGCCCTTAGTCAGAATTGAACCCACACCCTGCAGTCAGCAAGCTGAAGCATTATGCACTGAGCCAAACTGGCTAGGGCAGGATATGACATTTCTTAGCCCTCCAGCAGTGGACCTTCATTTTTTTTTTCTCCAGGAGTGAGGTGGAAAAACCCTAGATGACTTTTTGGGTTCTTATTACCTAAGTTACTAAGAATATTACCAGTGGCATACAGGGAGCTTAGCCAATGAGCATTAAGAAAAGGTATTTCCTCTGTAGCTCACTCCCATCACCAGCTCCACCCTTGCCCCTCCAATCCAAGCTCCACTCCTACCCAGGCCTGTAGCTTCTGGCCTAGGATGCAGGCCTGGGAGGAAGACCCTCAAGCCCCTGAGATGTTCAGCTCTGCCCCTTCCAGGCCTGTAGCCTCTGGCCTAGGATGCAGGCCTGGGCAGAAGACCCCCTCCCAACCACTGCGATGGCACGCTCCGCCCTTTCCCAGGCTGAGGGTCTCTGCCTGAGGCTGCAGGCCTGTGCAGAAGACCCCCCAACCTGCCCCTGCCCCATAATCACTGGCTCTGCCCCTTCCCAGGTTCCTGCAATTGATGGCTCTGCTCCTGGGCCCCGCCCCCCCTCCCTCCCCCACCACCTGCCTGGCTAACGGGCCTGGCTACTTCAGTTGGGGCTTAGGCAGACTGGGCACCACTATCTTAGTTGAGTTAATTTGCATATTTGCTCCTGATTGGTGGTGGGCGTTGCTTGTGGGTGTCTCAGAGTGATGGTTAATTTGCATATTACTATTTTATTAGATTAGATTTTGCTCTGGCTTCCCTTTGACCCTTATTTCTTCATCTTCCAGTTCAGCACTCCTCCAAGATCTATCTTGTTGTCTTATTCTTTATGTTATTGATGACTTCCTGGCTGTTTTTGTTCATAGTTCTCTTCTAAGGTTGTCTAGACCACTAAAAGCTAACCAGCTAGTATGACATTATTCTATCCTGCCTGTTGGAGAAATCATTCCACAGTCACCTGGGATCAGTTGAGAGCCCTTCAAGCTCTACTAAATGTCATGCCTCCCACACACTAGTTGAGAAGAGTGGTCTGAACATGTAACACCTCCTTAGATTGCACACCAAAGCTTTACTTTATGAAATAATAGCTCCATGACTTGAAGCAGGACTTAACTTTTGCCATGCCTTGGCCCACATAGGAAATAATATTTGCATAGCACACCGGAATTAACAAAGTAGTGTTCAGGGCCAGTTGCCTAGCTGCCCTGAAGGCTGAGTGACTTCATGTCAACATATACCTATAACCCATTCTTGGCATTGCATTGGAAGTCTGTTATAAAGACCACGAGCAGAGCTCACTTGTAGGAGTAGAAAGAAATAGTCACTGTACATTAGATGTGTACCAGAAAGTTCTCCACTATTTAGGAGCATTATTTTGAGTACTAACAGGGTTTCCTTAGGGTTAGAGAATAACAAAACAAAAATGATGAAGTGTGAGAATAGCTCATGTTTTTTGAGTGTTCACTATCCTGGTACATAGTGTTCTAAGTGCTTATGTGGTTATCAGGGAAGAACCCCAGCCACATAAAAGTGGGGTCCTATCCAGCTCTCAACCAATTTTTGGTCAATTTAAATGGTTTTTATACTTTTCAAAGGCTGTTAAAGAAAAAAAAAAGCACAAAAAGACTAATATACCTAAAACCTAAACTACTATCAGGTTCCCTGCAGACAAAGTTTGCCAACTCTTGTCATAAAGGATGGCAAGAGGCAATAAAACTCCAAAAAAATATTCAAAAGACCTGAGTAAGCAGCAAGAAGACTGGCTTGCCAAAACTCCATAGTTACTGAAAGTAGATAATGAGACTCAAAAGATAAGAGCAAGATGGCTTTTATTTACACCACAGCCAGAACATCACATGGGAGGGCCGGCCCCTCTGCCACCAAATCCCACAGGACACGATAGGACCAGATGACGCCTGTGTAGGCACTTGTGCTGCCGCTGAGAAACCCAGGATCATGGGCTCAGCACCTTTTATGGCAAGTAGTGAGCAAGCCAGGCTCCCCCTGGGGAGTCAGTAGTCAGGTGGTAGTTGTTCTGTGTAACTTTGACCTACTTATTCCTCTGCCTGACTAGCTACAGAAATGGCTCAGTGTCAGAGGATCCTTAAGGCTTGCGATATGGCACACTCAGCATGGAATTGTGTGGATGCTTGGACCTATGGCAGACTGCCTTTCCCAACAATGGATTGTCCCCTTCATCCTCACCACAATTCTGTGATGTAGAGATGACCACTGTCCCATTTTACAGATGAAGAAACAGAGGCTCAAAGGAAGGAAAATAACTTGCCCAAAGTCAAAAGTAACTCGCCCAAGGTTGCGCAGCATCTAGGTGGTGAGCAGTGATTTAACCCTTAGCAGTCTAAAATCAGAGCCAAAACAACGTACAATGGCCTCTTTTCATACAGCAAGGAGCCAAGAACCACAAGGACTAGACTTAAATTATATACTGATAAAATAATTCATTGTTTTGCCTTCTCCCTTTAATAACAATAATGCTAAGAGATGGCATTTTTATGATGTATAGAGCCTGCCATGATAATCCATTTAAAGATTTACATATGTCTAGATACTAGCAGAAGTTTGCCAAAAACTTCCCTGGAAAAAAATGGATTTGGCTACCTTTCCCAGTTGTTTTGAAAGTTTCCCTTTGCAGTTAGAAAGGCAAAATATAGATTTAATTACCCTTCTCCAGCTAATGTTTGAACTGCCTAATTACACTAAAAGCATTAATTGCAAATGTTATGAACATCAACTCACAACAAAATATTTCCTCATAATTTAACCAGGCCCATCAATTAAACAAAGTCCCAGGCATCTTCTTCCCAGCCCTTTGCCTTTTTCTCTCTACATTTCCACAAACAAATAACTGATTTGTATGTGCAGTGTAGAAGCAGGTGCAAATGCATGCTGTGCATGTGTGCCCATGTGTAAAACTAGCATTAGCATAGGAGGTTGTGGAAGTGGGAATGGGAGCATATTCACATGAACTTGGATGATGAAGCTAGGTTTGACCCAGGGGGTGTAAATGAAGGGGCCAGGGCTGTTGTATGTGACTTTTGGGCTATAGGTCCGAAATTTTTGCGAAAGGAGAGAATTTAAGGACAAAAAAAATTGGTCTTCCTTATAATACTCAAAAGCAGAAAGTTCAGACAAGCCTCAGGCAAGATGAGGAAAACTCTTGATAAGGAAGCTAGTGCTCAGCTCTCTGAGTCCAAGGTTCCCCACCCTGCTCCGCTGTTCCAGGGCAGAGTAAACACACCAACAAGCTGGGCTCTGGACTCAGACTGCTGGGCTCACAACCCTGCTCTGCCTCCCCCGTTGATCTCTCTTTGTCTCTTGACTGTAAACACTTGAGTTTAGTGGCATCCTAAAAGGATTAAAGGAGATAGTACCCACACACACGTGCTAGATTCTCAGTGGTATTTGTGCTTCTCTCTCATGTTTGCTTTACTCCTATTCCCTTTCATCTGCTAACTGGCTTCTTTTTTATGCACATGGGAAGATGCCCTCCCAATGGAACCGTTAATCCTGCCTGTTGTCTCAGTCCCAAATACAGTTTCCTGGTGGAAGGTATCTGATTGGGCCAGCTTTGAGGTCAATGGGTCAAGTGTCTGCCCCAGTCAGCTGTGGTTACAGGGCAGGACCACAAAGTTTGGGTGTGACTACAGGGGCCCATTTCTTTGAAGTGACACAGAATTCTTATAACACTTTTGTGTCTATTATAAATATTCATAATTATAAATGAGAGAGTGAATGTTCTAGTAGTCCTATTTATAGGCAGTAATCATATTAAGGGAAGATGTGTGTAAATTGAATCCTATTTTAAGTAGTGTATAAGAAGATCATGAAGTAAAATTATTTGTAGAAACCTCTTTTAAATTTAAAATAATAGCTACATCAAATATTAATTTTGTACATTAAAAAATAAAACATGTGAGGTGTTATTTAAGCCAGGTTATGTCAAGGTCAGGAGATAAATTGTGCAGTTTTAAAGTCTGCTGCTCACTAAGGTTGATTACTTTTTGAAGAAACTAAACTGGACAGATTTTGTGAGGGTTTTTTGTGTTCTCTTGTGGTTGATCGATAAGAACAGAGCTCTGTTCTGTCTTGAAAGGGGTTGCAGTCAGATACAAAGAAGCAAGTGAGCACCTTGGATATTAAAAGATCTTTGTCCTTTCAATTGTTTGAGACATAAACAGATTGTCAGGACCCTGACTCTTATCTGAAATGTGTTTATTTCATTCATTCTGAAAAAGAATCCATTTATTTTAATTTAGCATTTACTGGGTGCCATGCAAGGCCCTATGCTAGGCTCCATGAGTGAAGCCAGAAGGTGTAAGATGTGGTCTGTTCCCTTGGAAACTTCGCTGTGGGAGGAAACAGCCATGCATGCAGTGGACACATTCACACTGCCATGAGAGTGATGACCGCTATTCAGTTAACTCTGTAGCATGGAACCTTGGCACATCATGGCTACTCAGTCACTACTTGTTGAATTAATTAACTAATTGGTACACCAAGGCAGGATGACAAAAGTACTATTGAACATGTACCAAATGTTATGAAAGTATAAAAGAGAAAGAGTCATTCATTCATCAGATAAATACTTCTTGTCTGCCAGGCACTGTTCTAAGCATAAGCATAGGGCTATTACTTCTGGCTGGAAACTTTGAGAAAATGACATGAAGGAATTGGAATATGTATTGGACCTCATAGATCAGATTCATAGGTGTAAAGAGGCGTAAATGGGCCTGAGAGAATTCCAGGAGAAGCTGGACATTCAGTGTGGCTGGAGATGACAGGTGTAGGGTGAGGTAAGATGGCTAAGATTACAAAGGTAGTAGAAGCCAAAATCACTAAAGAAAGGGCCTTCAGTGTTGGAGGTTTGGCTTGGATTGAGTTTTGTAGACAGTGGGGAACTACTGAGGCTTTGGAAGAGGGAGTTCATATAAGCAGGCCATACTTGAGGGAGTTTTACCTGGAAATACTATGTGAGATGGATTGGTATGCAAGAGGCAAGGGGATCAGGGATGAGGCCTTCCAGCAAAGGAGGGATAATGAGAAGCGAGAGGGAGAAAATGAATGAGAACCATTAGAGTGCCAGAATTCATTGACATATAGGCAACATCATAAACATAAAACTGTTGAGACTAGAAAACAGATCAGGTGAAAATAGTAAGAAACCGAGGTTTTGGAGATGACTCTGGAACTGTAAGCTTATCTAATCAGGAGATTGATGCCACCACTAGTGAAAATAGGGGCCCACAGGGCCCCTATTGGCATGAAAAGTGAGAAGGTGAATCTATTGGACTTGAGGTAAGAGCAGAGTATCTGCGTGAAAATTAATAGCACATCCATTAACAAGGTTTTTCATTCAAGCCAGCAAGACCTGGGAGCCACAGCCATTGGTCCTGAAGGACCTGCCTTTCACTTTTATTGATATCTTTATTTACAAAACCATTTTTCCAACTGGAAGGAGAAATAATTTTGCAACCACAATATAAATAGGGTTTGGTGAGCTCCTTCAGAATACTGTTAACCTCAGCCCAACACAGGTCTAGCCAGAGAAGAAACTTAGATATGTAGGAACAGCACCAGAAACAGTAAATGGACCTCAGGCTCTGTCTGTGACCCAAGGGACAGGGACATAAGACCATCCAACAAAAGTCTTGGACAATCATAAGTTGTTACCAGCTGAGTTGAGAAGACAATGAAAATCACAGCAGAGAGTGGGAGCTTAGGATCAGAAAGTAGAGAGATAGCCAAAATAATGGTTGTCAATCAAATATAGTAATTAGGATAATGAGACTAATTTTTGCCAGATGACAGTTTTTCACCTCTGTTCACCTTTAGAATATTTGGCACATAAATTTCATTTTGAGGCCCTCCGGTGCTATCAATTTGCCACTAAGTACTTGACAAAGATAACAGTTAAAACCATCAAATTAGGTGATATTGTGAAGAGCTCCTATATTTATAGACTGGGAAGAAGAACTAAAAATGGAGGAGACAGAGATAAGAGAAAATTCAAAAGGATGCACTATCATGGAAGCAAAGGGAAGACACTTCACTGCCAACCCACTGAAACTGTGGAATAATGCATGTTGTTTTAAACTGTTTCAGTTCTGGGTGATTTGTTATGCAGCAATATATAACTGATAAACAAGGAGAAGGGAAATGGAATGTATGTGGGGATAAACATAAAATACTTTATCCCTTACTTTTTACATATCTTTACAAGATAATTGAGTATTTAAGACAAAAATGATTTTATCAAATGAAGAATAGAAATGAATGACATTTTTTGATTTTTGGTGACAGAAACAGATCAGTGGTTGTCTGGGTGTAAGGAATGATGAGATAATGAAGGGGTACAAGGAAATTTTGGGGGATTATGGATATGTTCACTCTCTTAATTGTGCTTATGGTTTCATAGGTGTTTACTTATGTCAAATCACATTAGTTTTGTATACTTTAAATATGTGCTATTTATTGTACCTTATTTTTAAAGTCAGGAAAAGATACAAATAAAAGAATAAGGAACAGACAATAGAAGATTAAAGAAGAGAAATGTCAAAGTGGGTTGTAATTATAAAAGGCTTTAACAAAGGACGGAAGCCCTAGCAATAGAGTTGCGCTTTGGCAAATGCTAGAAGTGGACAGAGTATCAGCAAGACCAAGAAGCAGGAACTGATATGGTGTGTGGAAGAGAAAAATAAGCTGATGCCCAGCATTGAACACAGCATGCCTTTGGAAGACAACAATCTTCCTCAGCCTTTTAAGGGTAATGTCTTCCTGAAAACCTCCATAAGGCACATTTCTATAAATCTAAAACACAATCACTATTAATTTCAAGAGATGGTGATGCTTATTGAGCCCTGGAATTAAGCCACTTATACAAAACACCACCAAATTCCCTTTCCAATGGACACTATCGCCTCAGTGAATAACATTAGATGTCAATGCATGGCCTTCAAGTCAATTTCCCTTCATTAATTACTCTGAGATAAAGCTAAATGCCTTTGTTCAGCTCATTTATGGCTCTTGAATAACATACATTTAAACCTTTACTGTCCTTTCCTTTTTCAGCCCACAAAAGACAAACTAAATCAATAAAAGCAAAGCAAATGGTGCATAAGATTGTCACTATTATAGACTTGCAGACCAAAAATACTGGGAACACTTCTCCACTGGGAAGATGACCTCATAGGGGCTCTTCCTGGCATTCAGCTACTTGGGAGATCCACACCTTCCAAAATAGTTCTCATAAATGTGAATAAATGCATCAGCATAAGCCAAAGTAGATGTTACATGAGACTCCTTGCAAATTCAAATTCTTGTAAACCAAAAGGGCATTCTCTGGGGTATAAGTAGAATGGAAATAAGCTTAGAGAAGAGTAAACAAGACCAGGTTAAGGAAGGGTTATAGTTGTTAGATTAAGGATTTTGGACTTAATTGAGCGGCATATGAGATCTGGAAAAGGGGGGGTGACATGATGAAAGATGTTGTGAAGGTTAATCTAGAAGTCATGTGCAGGATTAGTCATGAGTAGGATTAGGCAAGGAAATAGTAAGGTGGGAAGGCTGTTTAAGATGTCATCATGGGGTTGACCAGTAAGGTGTGATGAGACTGAAAATGGCAATGCAATGCCAAACACATTTAATAATAATCACTGGCATTTACTGAGTGCTTTCTCAGTGCTTACATATATTAGCTATGCATGTACTGTGTATTTACTGTGGGGTATATACTATCGTTATCCCTCTTTAACATTTGAGAAAACTAAGGCACCAAGAGATTAAATAACTTGCTCCTGGTCACAGAGCTAATGAGGAGCTGAGTCAGGATTTGAACAGTGCACCCTGGCTCCTGAATTCCATGTGTGCCCTGCACACCCTCAGGTATCCACTGTATGCAGGCCCATGCTAGGTACTGAGAGACACTAAAGGAGTTCAGTCCGAGAGATACACTCACTTCTCTCATATCCACGGCCACTACCTTCATCCATGACAATGGCTTCTCTTCTCTGAAACAGCCTTGAGCAGCTTTCCAGGCTCCGGACTTCCCACCCTCCCTGTTCTTTCCCACCAACTTCTTCTCATATTCCCTATCCAATCTGAGAGGTCACTTCCCTCAGAACGTCTGCTGGAATACCCGGACCCACGCGTGCCTTGGGCCCATCAGTGTGCTCGAGCAGTACCCATTGCTGTCACTAATTATTCAGCGTCCTAACCTCATGCTTTATCAGTGGCTCACTCCACTGAATTCCAAGCTCTGTGAGGACAAGGACCTTGTTCATTATTTTATACCAAGAAGTAGCAGGGTACCTACTACATAATGGGCTCTAAACTTTTTTTAATTGAAGGATAAATGAGGATTGATTTTGACAGGGCATAGGAAACAAAAGCGAGAAAGAAATCAAACCTTCTTCTAATACATTAAACCTAACAGAGGGAACATTTTGGAGAACTGTTTTGGAATTGCTCAGTTTAGATTGGGACCTAATGAATACGGGGATACAATGCCTTCCTTAAAGGAAGAAATGCCCCTTGTGCAGCTGAAACAATGGAAGAGCAGCTCATTTGGGAGGTTGGAGACAGAGTTGTTAATTTCTGGAGAATGGACCACTTTTTGTAAAAGGGAATTTTGCTTTCCTCCCTTTTTCTTAGTTTTGCCTGCCTAGACTGGTGGTGGCTTTGTAACAATAAAATATAAATTAAAATTATTACCAAGTAATTAATTAAATTCCCATTAATTTTATTACCAAAAATAACCAGTAGTTATCATCAAAATTATCATTATACATAAAAAGGAAAATTAATTTTCTCTGTGGTTCAGGAAGTTTTCTCATATTTTTTGCTGTTGCTTGCTTAGGTCGTGAATGAAAGGATGGATTTCAGAGAGAGAAACTTAAGCTGAAATGGTCTTGATTCAATTATGCAGCAAATAGAAATGCTATTTCTGATCTTGCAAAGAATAATTTTGGCTTTCCCATACATCATTATTTGATAAGGACTTAGTGAAAGGTGGATTTTCTGGATGGAGACTTGTGAATGCAATTACAGCCCCGTAGCGAGAAGCAGTGCTTCTGCTTCAGTCCGCAGAGACTAACAATTGATAAGTGCTTTTAGGGCAAGATGTGAGTCTGTCATGCTAAAAGCAGCCTCGGAGCTAGAGAGAAGGTGTGTCAATAGTCTGGCTGACACATAGCTCCTGCCAAAGGACATGGGGGCATCTGTACTAAGGCCTGAAGAATGACCCACCCATTTCCTTGTGGCTGGCTTTATGGGGAACTTCTGTGTTTGACTGGGCAAGCAGTTCTTCCCCTCTGATGGATCATTTCGAAGGGTGTGTGTGTGCATCTGTGTGTTCTCGTGTGTGTCCATGCCTTTGTGTGTTCATGAGCAGCTTAATGTTTCACTGCCAAGTGTTTGCCTTGGCAACCTCCATATTAATCGGAATAAGATCATCCTTCAAAAGACCTAAAGGACTACTGGAATAGTCAGGCACATGTGGGTTAAAACCCCAGCTTTGCTTCTTGTAAGCTGTGTGATTTTGGTTGAATCGATGGAGATTTTTAGCCTTAAAAAAAAAGAAAGAAACCCTTACATCTGCAACAACATAGATGAACCTGGAGGACAGTGTGATAAGTAAAATGAGCCAGAAAACAGAAAGAAAAAAAAAAATACATGATCTCACTGACATATGGAATCTAAAAAAGTGGACTACATAGAAGTAGAGAGAATGGTGGTTACTAGAAGTTAAAGGCAGAAGAAATGAGAAGATGTTGGTCAAAGGGTAAAAAAGTGTAGTTGTGTAGAATGAATAAGTTCTACAGGCCTAATGTACAGCAAGGCATGTATAGTTTATAATACTATATTGTATGCTGGAAATTTGCTAATAGTAAGAGTAGATTTTAGGAACTCTCATCACAAAAATCAAATGGTAATTATGGGAGGAGATGCTATGTTAATTAGCTTGACTATAGTAATTATGTCACTATATATATCAAATCATATATTCTACACCTTAAATATATACAATTTTATTTATTTATTTATTTACTATGTAAGTTTCAGTTTTACAACATTATAATTCGATGTCTGTATATACTGCAAAGTGATTACCCCCAAAATTCTAGTTATTATATCCATCACCATACAACTGACTCTCCTGGCCACTTTTGCCCACTCCCAATCCCTTTCCCCCTTAGTAACCACCCATATGTTCTCTGTATCTATTATCTGTTTCTTTGTTTTTGTTTTAGATCACACATATGTGTGAAATCATATGGTATTTTTCTTTCTCTTTCTGATTTATTTCACTTAACATTATTCCCTCAAGGTCCACCCATATTGTTGCAAATGGCAAGGCTTGATTTTTTTATAACTGAGTAGTATTCCAATGTATATAGCATATACTACATCTTCTTTAACCATCCATCCATTGATGGACATTAAGTTATTTCCATATATTGGGTGTTTTAAATAATGCTGCAATGAACATAAAAGTGCACAAATCATTTCAAATTAGTGTTTTTGTATTCTTCAGACACATAAACAGATATGGGATAGCTGGGTCATAAGGTAGTTTTATTTTTTATTTGTTCAGTAATCTCTATACTGTTTTCCACAGTGATTGCATCAATTACAGTCCCACCAACAGAGTATGAGGGTTCTCTCTTTTCCACATCTTCTCTAACACGTATTATTTCTTGTCTTTTTTATCATAGCCATTGAGCAGGTGTAAGATGATATCTGGTGGTTTTGATTTTCATTTCCCTTATAATTAGTGATGGTGAGCATATTTTCATGTATCTTTTGGCCATCTGTATGTCTTCTTTGGAAAAATATATATTTAGATTCTCTGTCCATTTTTTTATTGTGTTGAACTGTATGAATTCTTTATATTTTTATATTAACCCTTTGTTGGATATATGATTTGCAAATATCTTCTCTCATTCTGTAAGTTGCATTTTTATTTTAATGATGGTTTCCCTTGCATTGATGGTTTGTCAGATCGACAAACACATTGCTAAGACCAATGTCAAGGAGCTTAGGGCCTACGCTTTCTTCTAGAAAATCTGTGGTTTCTTATACCAGATCTTTGTTCCATTTTGAGTTAAATTTTGTGCATGGTGGTAAGATTGTGGTTTCATTTCTTTTTTAAAAAAAATCCATTTTTATTTTTTTAAATAAAATAACTTGGAGAAGAAGGAGAGTGATGACAGAAGTAGGGGACCTCAGAGGAGCTGACTTGATGGAGAAAGATAAACCAGTTGCTATACTTATTGACCTTTTGAGTGCAAAGCCCAAAAGGCATTGGGAGAAAGAAGACTGGGACACTGGAGGTGACACAAGGCTGGATAAAGAAACCTTGAAACCACATTTAAAATAAAGCCATGAGGTAGAGCTGCCTTTGCCTCAAATTAAGTATGTGTGCATTTAGGGTGTCACTGTACAATCCCAACATTGCCAGGGAGAACAGAACATGGAACATTTTTAAGAAGTGGTCCATGAGGTATAGAATGGGCACAGTTACTTTTTGAATAATTTCTTTCTAAATAGCAACACTTCTAAAGCTATTCTAAATTATTCTTTAAGTTGAGCTGCCAGCAGAGCCAATTTTTATACAGCCTCCGTAATTCACCCAAGTTAGCTAGCATCGCCAGGTTCTGTCCTTTCAGATTGATGTGTTTAATAGCACCTGCCAGCAGTGGCTGTAGAGCAGCATTTTAATGGATCCCAAAGATTTTTATCAGATTATGCTGTTCTCCAGTAACAGCGCCAGTGGTCCCTCCCCAGTTGGTGTTGCTGACACTTCCCTTAGCTGAGGTGACCATGCTGCAGGCATTAAGAGATACTGAGAGTAGCAGCAGTTGGAGGTTGGTTAAC
The DNA here is from genome assembly GCA_004026665.1 of Murina feae. NCBI lineage: Eukaryota > Metazoa > Chordata > Mammalia > Chiroptera > Vespertilionidae > Murina > Murina feae. The sequence goes on from PVJC01001765.1 coordinate 20,864, forward strand.
AAATGAAACCCTGAAGGCTAAGTAGTGATTTATGTTACTTTAAGCCGAGATGCAAACTCCTTGAGTAAGAAGAGCAAGCAGCTTCTTTCTGGAGTAGTGAATGTGTTAGGAAACAAGAGCATGAAAGAGTCCTGGCTTATAAGCAAATTAAAAATCAGAAAGCTTCTTATACAAAGTGACCCATTAGGAGGTAATTAATCATGTTAAATAAGAATTCTCTATGGAATTAATCACGTTAAATAAGGATTCGCTATGGAATTTCTTCAAACAGCTAGTTCCCCTCATCGTGTAAAGTATTTGATTGAAATTCATTACCCACAACATCTTTTACATAAAGCATGGTTTCTCATATTGATTTCACTCATTATGGGGAACATTTCTGCAGAGGGGATTCACTTCCATGAAATTAAAGTTTACTCTAATAACATGTAAATTCGAAATCAGATTTGTCTTCACTTAGCTTATGTTCTTCAAACCCTTGTGTGAGCTCCAAGCTTGCACACAAAAGTGGAGCCTCCTAATGACTGAGCTCCTATTCATTCTCCAGTCTCCTTGTCCTTATTCAGGGAGAGAATGGGTGTGTGGTTCCCTTTTTCCATAGGATAGTCTGCCTATATCTGACAACATGTCAGGACTTGGACCACATTCCACAAGAAAACAGAACACAAAGTCCTCTCCTGGGATCCCTGCTCTGCATATGGCTCCATCCACAGCCTCCTTCCTCCACCCAGTCCTAATTCTGAAAATAACCCCCCTCAGCAGAGAGGACAAGCACAGCATTGAGGGTTCCTTGTGGGGAAAATGGTTCATAATCAGGGAAACGGGGTCTCAAAGAGGAGAAGCAGCCTGTTGAAGAAATTACGACCTCAACACCCACAAAACCAGATAGAGACTTCAGGTTTCTACATTCTGCCTCAGCACTTCCAGTCTGAAACACTCAAATAAAGAATAAAACTCACTTAGAAGTCTACAGAGTTCAAAAAGGGCTAAAGAGCAGGAATTATAATCAATCAATACCTTACTTTAGTGTGTTAGTTAATAGCCTACCAATCCTCTTCACCCACTCGTTTATCCCCTTCTGTCTTAATTTGGGCTGCTGAAACAAAATTCCACAGACTGAGTGGTTTATAAACAACAGAAATTCATTTCTCACAGTTTTGGAGGCTGAGCAGTCCAAGCTGAAGACCAATGCCTCTCTCTGTGCCCTCTCCAGGAAGAAGTTTGCTAGGGAGTTGCGTGGAGTCTCTAATCCCATTCACAAGGGCTCTCCTTTCATGCCCTAATTACCTCCAAAGGCCCTATCTTCAAATACCATCACACTGGGGATTAGGTTTCAACATATGTATTCAGTGGGGAGAGGGCACACAAGCATTCAGACCATACTAGACACAACAGACAATCTGTGCCAAGAAAAGGTGGTAGAAGAGGAACTATGACGGTGCCAATATCAGAGGTCATTATTCCGAAAGGTCAAGTACAGAGACATTAAACATCACCATAAAGGAGGGGGAAAATAAAGCTGAATTGCAGCCCTCAGTGAAAAGGCTACATGAAATATAAAACAAATTTCTTTCTCTTCCAGTATGCCTTCCTGCCCATCACTTAGATACCTGGGTGCCTTGGTCATAGCTGGCACTCAATATGTATTCGCTGAATTGGACCTTAACAAAAAAAGTCTAATTGAATTTTTTAATATAAATTGCTAAGTGATGCTTAAAATTAAAAAAAAATAATAGTAGGATGTCATTCTAGTGAGTGAGTTCTTGCTTGTACCTCATAGCATTGATAAAGCAGGACAGCTTGTCTAATAATGACAAGGTAGCCCTACCCGTTTGGCTTAGTGCAGCAGTTCTCAACCTGTAGGTCTTGACCCCTTTGTGGGTCAAACCACCCTTTCACAGGGGTCACCTAAGACCATCCTGCATATCAGATATTTACATTACGATTCATAACAGTAGCAATATTAGTTATGAAGTAGCAACAAAAATAATTTTATGGTTGGGGGTCACAACATGAGGAACTGCATTTAAAGGGCCAGAAGGTTGAGAACCACTGGCTTAGTGGATAGAGCATCGGCCTGCAGATTGAAGGGTCCCAGGTTCCATTCCAGTCAAGGGCACATGCCTGGGTTGTGGGCTCAATCCCCAGTAGGGGGTGTGCAGCTGATCAATAATTCTCTCTCATTATTGATGTTTCTATCTCTCTCTTCCTCTCCCTTCCTCTCTGAAATCAATAAAAATATATTTTAAAATAAATAGAAAATAAGGACAAGATACAGATCCCTGGTTGTTCAGCTGGGTGCTATTTCCTCTGCTTTCTCAGCCTCCTGCAGCCACTCAGTCGCATGCATGTCATACCAGGACTCATGGTGAAAACTGTCCCAGAAGTTTCTGAACCATGTTTAAATGAAGTGGAAAAATAAAAATCTTATTTAGCTTGCTTTTCTCTTTCTCCTTTCTGATGCAGCCTGAGGGTTTGTGAGGCAGCTCAGCTTTCATAAGCATCAACCTAGAGGATACTTCCAGGTACACTGGTAGATCCAGCTGCCTATTGCTTTGTTGAGTGAAGGATGTCAGGAGCACTCTATCCCTGTGGCTCATAGGTGGTGCCATAGTCTCCCCTGATGGTGCCTAAAAAGTGCCTTTTGAAAATCATTACCAGATTAAAGGAGCCTAGAGGTTAAAATAATATTCTAATATTTACTGATCACTTGCTTTGTGCCACATAGTAAGCTTTTACATGGTCTATCATCTATACTGTAAGAAAACCTGACCAACATGCCTTAATCCCCAAAGACATTTATTGCTTACTTAGCAGCAAGTCTGAGACAGGCATCTAAGGCATAGATTGGCAAAATCAACAATATCATCAAAATGAAAGCTCATCCTTTTTTTTTTTTTTACTTTCATGACCTTTAGTGGGTTGACTTTCATCCTTGGCTTCACAATATGACAGCCACTGTGCCAGACATCACATCTACATTAAAGTCAGGGAGGAGGGTGTAAGAGTAGGCACCAAGAGAATTTCACTTTCTTCTATAGTCCTCAAATAGAGAAGCAAAATCTTTTCAGAAGTCCCTCAGCTTTTATCCCATCAACCTCAGTTCTATAGATATATATAGCAAGATGATTAAGAAGGCAAGCCATTAAAATAGACTGCCTTTCAGAGTTTGAAACTAGGCTATACTATTTTCTACCTATATGTCTTGATAAATTATTTAACCTCCTTCTGCTTCAGTTTGCTTACTTTTAAAATGAGGACTAGATATAGTAATATTATCCTAGGTTGATTGTGGAGGTTGACTTAATACTTATAGAGTACCCAGAATTTGGCATTAGAAATGTGTTAACTAAAACGCTATGAAGCAAGCAGCTTCATTTATCTGATTGCATTTCATGGGCATTATCCTGTGATTAGTCAAACTGCCTACTAATTCTTCAATAAAAATGCCAGGATGCATCAGCATGGGGAGCCCCTAAGGACATCCTTCCAGAGGCAGATTGCCATGGAGCTGAGCACATAAACGTCCACAGCTCTTTGTAGAACAAGGAGTCATGGACAGGGCACTTAGCTGAGCTGGAAACACAGTAGGGCAAAGTGGGCAGGTGCATTTAGGCTGAGAAGGCAGTGGTACAATTATATCAGGTCTTCCTCTGCTATTTCGGCAACTCTAAATCTAGAAAAAGATCCTCTGAAGTAAAAGGTTCAGAACCAGAGTAGGCCAACATTATCGGCTTTCTTCAGTTCTCATAGTTCCCAGGGATTGCAAGGTATCAGAAATGACCTGATTGTGTGATTGGGGCTATAGGGCATGGAGTGGAAGGAAGGCTATGCCTCCTCCCCTCAACCAGGCAAGAGACCATTGCATTTCACAAACACCCACGCACAGAGTGTGTGTGTGTGTTTTTCAACCCCCTGAGAAATTTTTTGAAATTTCAGTAACTCAGTAAACAAAAAGGAGAGTCCACTGGAGCTGAATTGGGCTCCCAGGCCAGAGGGTATGACCAGTGAGCACAGGGAGGAGAGAGTCACAGCCTCAGCTCTGGGTCACCAGAGGAGTTGCTGCCTTTGTTTAAAGTTGGTCACTAGAAGTCACCCAAGGTGCCACCTGCACTCCCTCCCTGCTTAGGAATGCCTGAAAACCCTGCCAGATAAGTGAGGCCTAGGGAAGGGGAGGCTGCCCACCAAAGCTGCCAGGGAACTGTGTCCAGGTCTGTCTCCATCCTGGGTTCAGGTGGACTCAGGCCCAGCTTTGGCCTGTACTGCCCAGGGAGTTCCCTGATTCTGTCCATCTTGAGGAGTCCCTGGGCCTTGGGTGTGGGCTGCAGGCCCTGGATGGGGCACAGGCTGGGTCACAGACACATCTTGATTCATAACAGTTTCATAGTTAGACATTCTCTTGCATTCTCTTGCATGGGCCCCACACATGTTGGGACTGGGCCCATGGAAGGGAACCTGAGATCCTGACTTTCTTTTTCAGAAGTGCCCTCCTACCTGAAGGAGTTGTGCGCTCTTCTCATCCCATTCCACTACCCAGTGCACTCACCCATATCCACCTTCATCCAAATTTGAAGAGAAGGTATTAGATGTCTCTACGTGGTCTCTCTTTCTCTCCATTGCCCACCCTGAGAACCCCTAATGTGGTACCTTCAGAATTTCAGGCACCTGTTGGCATCCTTGCTCAGCACGGCCTCCTCCTGAGGCTGGGTAACACAGTTCTCCCAAGCTAATGATAATGAGTTGGCATTGGCCAGGGGTGTGTGGATTTGACTGACAAAGACAGATGTGGCTTCCAGAGAAAAGAAAGAAAATGATATATTTTTAAGGAAGCGCATCATTCTTCACAAATGTTTTTCTCTCAGCACTTGCCGCACCCACAGGAGCCTGAGGATACCACTAGTCCTTGCTTTATGGATGGAGAAACTGAGACTCCATCTAGGTCTGCATGTTCTGACTTAGCAGTTGGGTCACAGAGCACTTTTCTTCTTTTTGGACTAGAATTGTATCTAATTTCCACAAACAAAACACTCAGGAGAATATGGCTTTTTGCTTCAAACAAGTATCTTAAGCACAGTTTGATGGCTTTGGGGCATACACATTCTGTCTAGACATATGATAGCTTTCAGACACCATATGGTTGGACCCGATTGATTGGTAGTGGTTTTACAGATGTTAGATGATTCTTCCGGAGTACTGGGGCTCTGAGCAGCCCTAACCCAACCTAGAGCAACATGAGTTTTTGTAAGTGTTGGGGTCCAAACAGCGTCTCCACTAAAGAAGACTGGATCTAGCTTTTATATATATTAAGATTATTGTTTACTCTATCTCTCTTTCTCATAAATGCTTGCTGAAGTTTAGTTCATGCAGGGATGGTAAGTCCAGCCTCTGTGTGAGCCAACGGATTGATAGTCAGCATTTCAAGAGCTGGTGACTCTGGTCTATGTCATGCGCACGAGAAGAAATCCCTGAGGTCTCCAAAGTAGAAATGAGCAAGCAAACAGCAAAAGACTATTTAGAGATCCACCCCAAATCTCATTACTGGTGGTTTTGATGCAACTTGCCGACAAAGAAAGGGAGGATGCACTTCTGCTATCCTAGCCCAGCATATAAGCCAGAGGACATTCCTGTTTTCCAAAGGGCAGAAAACCCATGTTTTTACTCAGTGGATATTTATTGAGTACCTTCTCTGTTCCAGGCATGAAGACACCAAAAAAAACACACAGTCCCTAGGGCTCCCAGCCTGATGGGAGACAAGCATGGAGGGAAAGCATGGCTCAGTAGAATGTATGCTACAATTAAAGTTTGTGTGAAATGCCACGTCCACACAAAGGAGAAGGTCTCTGTGTGGCCACAGAGGAGTTAAGGCTCTACAGTTCTCATAATTGAGGTGGTGAGAGAGGAGTTAGGGTGGCAAGAACAGCAAATGCAAAGACCGGGAGGCAGACAGTGGGCGTATTAGACTATAGACAGACAGGAACACACTGTGACTCCGATCCCTAAGATTGCAGGGCTCATGAGAGGGTGGGATCAGGGGATCATTAAACGTTCTATGTGCTATGCCAGGAAGCTAAGGATTTATCCATAGGACAATGGAAAGCCTGTTACAGGATTAAAGGAAGTTTGAAGGATTTAATATGGTTAGATAAGTTTTTTAAAGATCACTCTAGTGACCTATACTAAAGAATTTATTAGGGGAAATGGCGAAAATATTGGGGCCCAGACTTCAAAACACCCTTGGATTTCCCAGTACAATATAGTAGAGTGGTTAAAAGGTTAGCCTGGAGCCAGACAGTTTTAGGTTCAAGGTTCAGCTATGCTATATAGTAGCTATGTTACCTTGGGGAAGTTACTTAACTTTTCTGAGCCTATTTCATCATCTGTGAAGTCAAGATAATAATGGTTGTTATGATCAAATAAGACGATGCATGCCCTGGCTGGTTCTGCTCAGTAGTTAGAGTGCCAGCCTGCGGACAGGATTGAGGTTTTGATTCCCAATCAAGAGCATCTACTTCGTTGCAGGTTCTATCCCCACCCCAGTCGAGGTGCATGCAAGAGGTAACCAATTTATGTGTCTCTCTCACATCAATGTCTCTCTCTCTCTCTCTCTCTCTCTCTCTTTCTCTCTCTCTCTCTAGCTATCTGTCTTCTCTTCCTACCTTCTTCTCTCTCTAAAAATCAAGGAAAAAAATCCTCAGGTGAAGATAATAAAAAATAATAATAATAAAAATAAGATGATGCACGTAAGGTGCTCAGCACAGTGCCCTGTGTAGAGCACATAGCTCATTCACACACACACACACACACACACACACACACACACACCCCCCAAAACAAACCAAAAAACCAACTTCCACACACAGTCTAGAGGAGGAATTACACAGTTGCATGCCAATGTCAGCGCTGTGGAGTTACAGAATGTGCTTTGAGCACATGAGGTGGTGAGGGCAGGAGGGGCAGATTTAGCAAGAGAATCAGCAAAGGCCCTTAAGCTAACACTGGAGGGATAAATAGGAATAACTCAGACAGAGAGAAGAGGGAGAGTTGTTTGGGCAGAAGGAATAAAGTGAAGAGCCTGGTGTGTTTGAGGATCTGGTGGGGAGCAATGCTGGAGAGGCAAACTGGGGTGGGATCACAGAGAGCCTTCTCGGCCTCAGTGAGGATTTGCAGTTTTATCCTCAGAGCAGGGAGAAGCCAGTGCAGCCTCCTTTTCTCCCCTCAGCCCTCACCAGAGGGTGATTTGGTCCAGTTGGCCCTTCAAGAAACTCAAGGGGGGAGGGCTGCGTGGAGTAACCATTAGTAATTACTTAGCGTGCGGACCTTCCGCAGCCCTGGGGCCTTTGCCAGACTGGCCTGGCATGATCCACTGAGACCAGAGGCAACACTCGGCTGACTTGGCAGCAACAGGAGAGGCCTTGACTGTGATTTGATCGAGTTTCACTGAATTTGCCAAAGTTTTGTCACATGTTTTCTCAGGTACTTGACAAGCCAAGGACAGGAAAGGACATGTTGGGGGTGGTGGGTGGGGAGAGAGAACAGATGAGAGCAACACAGGTAATCAGACTGCCTGGGACTCTGGCACTGACCCAGATTGTTGCTCATGAAACCCCCAGGAAAGGGCGACAGTTCAGGGCACTCACTGTCCACCAGCATCTATATCACAGATTCATATTCCTGACAACCAGTCGAGCCAGGAACACATGTGCAAATGCAGACTCACTTCCCTAGAATGTCCTGTAACTCCTCGCAGCACTGGGAGAACTCACCTACCTGTCTCAGCCATCAGCCCCCAAATCCCTCCTAGCAAGGCAAGAAACCAGGGATCAAGCCAGGCCCAGTTCTTTCATATATCAAAGAGATGTAAGCTGTGATATTGTTCTCCCCCATGAAGGACAATATACATGGAAATGAATCATTTTCTATACAACTACAAATCTGCTTTTCTTCTGAACAACAAATAACCTGTCAGCTATTCTTACAACCTAAAAGCTGACCAAACTTCAGGAAAAACTATCATTTGTAAGCTTACAGGGAGGAATTTCAGATGTTGTTGGCCATCATTCCCCTTGACCCCACATTTGGGCCAAGTCTAAGAGATGTCCTTCCTTGAGTCATTCTGTCTCAGGCATGCAGATTTGTCACTGCCCAGGCAGCATACACCATATCTGGCAAGGTCTCTCCATTTTGGAATAATGCTCATTCACTTCTAATTTATAGATGAATAGGTTCAATTTCATTTTATTTCTTCTGCCATTTTCTCAAGGAAAGATTACAACTAATTCTTTTCTTCAAAGGAAAGTGACTCTACCTTGGGTTGGGAGATGTAGGGGATATTATATTATCTTAACTTCTTTGGTGGCCCAGTCTCACATGGGCTCCTCCTTGCTCACTCTGTAATGATAGCTGCTACAGTATATTCTACCTGCCTTTGTGAAACCAGGGCACAGTGTGGTGGGGAGGTCAGAGGATGGGAGTTCTAGTTCTGACTTTGTCCCTACACAATAGTTTTCCAGGCAACACTGCCCAATTCTTCCTCTCAGATGCATAAGTTCAATCACATCACCTCCCTCTCTGTGTCTGTTCACTCATTTATCCAACAAGGGGCTGTCCTTGCTCATCACTTAGGCCTTCTTTAGCTCTAAATATTTTTTGAAATTCTGAAGAAATATATACATCCTTGGCTGTTTGACTTACTCAGTTTGGTATCCCTGTAGAAACACAACTCCTACACATGAGAAGGCAGAAATCATGTCCTCAGTGATTCTGAATGTTCAAGCCCTTAGCCCTAGTGTGATGGCACTTGGAGATGGAGTTTTGGGGAATTGGGATTAGATGAGGTCATGCGGGTTGGTCCCTCATGATGAGATTTGTGTCTTTTTAAGAAGAGACACCAGAGAGCTTGCACACTCTCTCTCTTTAGGGTCCTCCTTTCTTTCCTTCCTCCCTTCCTTCCTCCTCAAGAACACATAAGTAGAGACAACTCTGGAACACAGCTAGAAGACAACCACCTACAAATCAGGAAGAGTGCTCTCACCAGGAATTGAACTGGCCCATGCCTTGCTTGGACTTCCAGCCTCTAAACTGTGAGAAGTAAATTTCTGTTGTTAAAGCCACTCAGTCGATGGTATTTTGTTCTGGCAGCCTGAGCCAACAGCAAGCATTCTCTAGGAGAGTCATGGTGCCTGAGCCTTCGATATTTTCATGCTGAAAGAAGATCACCCTCATACAGTCAGAGCACTATGGAATGTACCATCAAATAAGGCAGATACTCTTAAGTTTTTAATGTTTCATTAAACATTAAGGTTGTCCAAGTGAAGATAACCAGTATTGTTAAACATGATCTCGCACATGGTTGTTTTGTCAGGAGTAGGAATTGCCTGAACTAGACTATAAAGAACTTTAAGTAAGTACTCAGTAGGTAACCATGGAAAATGAATGAACACCTCTTTGGAGGGAAGGAGTTGTAAAAGTATATTAGTCAGGCCATGGCTGGGTAGATCAGTAGGTGTGAGCATTGTGCTGATACCCTAAGATTTTGGGTTCAAGCCCTAGGCGGGGCACATACAAGAATCAACAATGAATGTATAAATAAGTGGAACAAAAAATTGATGTCTCTCTTTCTCTCCCTTCCTCTCTCTCTAAAGTCAATCAATAAAAAATTTTAAAGTATATTAGTCAGAATTAAATAAGAAAATGAGTGTCTTCTGCAACAAAACCAATTACTGAAGCATGTCATTTTTAGCACTGTAATCATTTCTATGGTATAGCTCTTAGCTCCATTGGAAATGACAATGCAAGTGTCACTCTGAACATCATATATCTTAAGTGGCATATTGTGTGTTCTCATCCTTTCAGAACCAACTGAAATGTCTTCACTTCTGTGATTTTTCTAAATGTCATTTGAAAATGACATTTGTATTTTTTTACATTCCATGGTCTCTACACAAAATTTATTTATCTTTCCTCAAGACTTCCATTGCAACTTGCTTTGATTTCATAAGACATTTATCATATCATATTATAGGAAGACTAGAGGCCCACTGCACGAAGAGATTTGTGCAATAGGCCTTCCCTTCCCCTGGCTGCCAGCACCGGTTTTCCTCTGGCACCTGGGACCCAGGCCTTGGCTCTGGCTGGAGCCTTCAGTCCTCACCGCTCAGCCCCCAGAGCCTTCATTCTTCGCCACTTGGTCCTGTAGCCAGTTTCGCCGCTCCCCCTCCTCTGCTTTGCAAATTAACCGCCATCTTTGTTGGGTTAATTTGCATAATCCCCTGATTGTCTGGTGAGCATAGTGAAGGGACAGTCAATTTATATGTTTGTCTATTATTAGGTAAGATGGTGTCCTTTCTGTCCTGCTAGATAGTGAACTCTCTAAGGGCAAGGCCATGGACATGGAATCTACTCAATAAAAGCTTGAATGAATGAATGAATGAATGAATGAATGCTCCTTTGTATATGACTCATTTCTCATTTACCCCAGACTTCCAAAGACTCTGATTCAGTTATCAGACTGAAACTCTCTCTGCCTCCATCTGCCCATCCAATATAATAAAGAGGTAATATGCAAATTAACTCTCACACCCTCACAAGATGGCTGCCTATGACCAGGCCAGCAGGGGGGTTAGTGAGGGATGACCAAACAACTGAACAGTAGGCTGTGTGGGGAGACCAGGCTGGCAGGGGCAGTCCATGAGGGGTGACCAGGCTGCAGGGGGGGTAGTTGGGGGCGATAAACTGGCAGGGGGGAGTGAGGGAGCAACTAGGCCGGTGGGGGAGGGCATTTGAGGGCAACCAGGCCGGTAGAAAGGGGGCAGTTGGGAGCAATCTGACTGGCAGTGGAGAGCAGTTAAGAGTTATCAGGCTGGTAGGGGTGGGGGGAGGGGGCGGGGCAAGTTAGGAGTGACCAGGCAGGAAGGCAGGTGAGCGATTAGGAGCCAGCAGTCCAGGATTATGAGATGGATTGTCCAGCTGCCGGCAGTCGGACATCCCCCAAGGGGTCTGGATTGGAGAGGGTGCAGGCTGGCTGAGGGGCCCCCCTCCGCCCCCTCACCATGCATGAATCTCATGCACCAGGCCTCTAGTCTATTATATGATACTATGAACAATAGTAAACATTGTCATTTTTGTTTTTCTGATCCCAGAATCTTTAATAAGCCATGAGAACTACTGAGATGCAGAGACAGTAAGATATATGTGACCTTATTATTTAATACTATTTTTCCCAACTGTTGTTTTGTCCACATTTCAAAGATCTCTTGATCTGTATTCATCCTGAGATTGGTGACACTTCACAGTTGCCAAAAGCCCTCCAGCACAAAATGGACATTATGTAGCTTAATCTGAGAGATCCATCCTCATGTTTACTAGAGAATGACTCTTGCGGTTTATGGTCTTGACCAACCTTTTTTAAATAACATAAAACCAATTATTTTTATAACAATCCAAATGTTAAATTCAGTTAAATAATGAACAAACTATGTTTTCAGGATAGATTCTATAGCAGAACTTTCCATCAGCCACTGAATCTATCGTGTGCAAGGATAAAGAAGGAAACGGTTTTATCCCAAGTGCCCGAATGCCCCTGATACATCTTTTTTCACTTTTTCTGTGCTCAAATATGGCCTATGTTTTATTCCTTATGAATCTTGACCATGGTTGGCTTTGTCCTATATGCTATCCCCAATGAATCTCCTCAGAGATTAAATAATCAAAGACCTAACAAGACAGCAGGCATAAGGATACATCATGGTAGAATAACGTAGAGTGAAGTTGACTTTTTAAACAAGATTTCTGACCTTATATAACACTAGGTAGACAGCCATCCCTGAGGCAGCTATGATAGATGTGGCCATACTAAGTGGTATATAGTTCTTAAAGTTCATTTATTTTTTTCTACTTCCCTCCTTTCTTTTCTTTCTTCTTTCATTCCTCCCTTCTTTATTTCCTTTCTATTTTCCTATCTTCCTTCCTTCCTTCTTTTGTTTCTTCTACAAGTACTTAATTGAGTTCTTACTATGACCTAGGCACTGTCCTAGCAGTGAATAAGACCAGGTCCCTGCACCCTATGGAGCTTACACTCCGATAGAAGAGATAATACATAAGTAAATAAATAATTTGCAATTCAAGGGATAAACTATTTTATGAAAATCAAAAATGAACAAAGAGTATGGCAGTTTCTAAAACAATTAACCATAGAATTACCATATGATCCACCACTTCCACTTCTGGGTGTATGCCCAAGAGAATAAAGCAGGGTCTCAAACAGATATTTGTACACTCAGATTCATAACAACATTATTTCTAATAGCCCAAAGGAGAAAGCAACACATCAAAGTCCATCAGTGAATGAACAGATAAACAAAATTGGTCTATAATTCAACTTTATAAAGGAAGGAAATTCTGACACATGCTATAACATAGATGAACCTTGATGACATTAGGCTAAGTGAGATAAGCCAGTCACTAAAGGACAAATACTGCATGATTCTACTTACATGGGGTTCTTAGAGCTGTCAAAGTCATAGAGACGGAAAGTGGAATAGTGGTTTCCAGGAGCTGTGGAGAAGGAAATGGATGGAAAGTTTTGTTTAATGGGTACAGAGCATATTAAGGAAGATGAAGAGGTGTTAGGAATGGATGGTGGGGATGTTTGAACAGTAATGTGAATATGCCACTGAACTTATGCCGCTGAACTGTACACTTAAAAATGGTTAAAATGGTCCATGTTATGGTATGTATATTTTAACATGGGACGTCATAGGGGTTTTATAACTTTGGGATTTTGCTCTAACTGCAACAGAATGCCTTTGAAGGATATTGATCAGTTAAAGAACATGATCTTATTTACCAGTTTGAAAGATCATACTGGCTGCGTGTGAAAAGTAGACTGAAAGAAGGAACGTGGAACCTTAGACAGTTAAGAGACTATGTCAGTTGTCTAAGTGAGTAACTGGTGGCTCAGGTGGTGTTGAGATAATGGGACAGGTTTGAAAAGTGGTTGGATTAGGATGTATTTTCAAGGTAGAATCATCATAACTTGCCAGTGGATTTGACGTGGGGTATGAGGGGTGATGTCTCAGTTTTTAACTCAGTGAAAGGGTGTACCATCCACTGACATAGAAATGACTGGGGAAAGCTTGTTATCGAATGGCAAGGGGCATGGGGAGGCAATTAAAAGATATTTTACATAAAAATGAAATCATAAGCCCAGATTCTAGCAGGGTACTAGCACATACAAGCCAATTATTATATACTTGAATGAAAGAAGGAACTAATTAATTAATTAAGTTGCATGGATAAATGGAGGGAAGGAGGAAGAAAGAAAACTAATGCTAAACTTTACAAAATATGAACATTTTGTAAAATGATATAATCCTAAATACCCGAGGCTAAAATTTGGAAGTCCCAAGTTCCAGTTTCAGAAAGTATATCTAAACCTCAGATCCTCCTCTGAGCTTTTATTCTTGGACCTCCTGCCTTTCCTCCTCTGCATGGAATACGCTCAGACTTTCATTCATCTCAGCCAGCAAGCCCATAGCCCTTGCATCTCTGGGCATAAACACAGAGCTCACAGCCCTGAGGCAGGGAAAAGCCAATCAGTAAGCTTTCCACTCACCAACCATGCCTTCCCCACCCCACACAAACCATAGGCATCCCCACAGGCATGAGGAGCAGGCCCTCAGCAGTCCAGACCAATTCCCATAGAGCCAGTCCACCGCGAGTCTCACTTTTTAAGGGCTGGGTTTGAAGCAAGCAGGAGACAAGATCTGATTGTTCTGTGAATTGGCTAGACTTGCTTTCACTGACCCATTAAATGCTCTTATTGAGACTCCAGGCTGATTTCTACTGATAGCCACATAGAAGGGGAGAGCAATTAGTGGGAAGATAATATAGTTAATAGATTTTTATTGATTTCAGAGAAGAAGGGAGAGATAGAAACATCAGTGATGAGAGAATTATTGATCGGCTGTCTCCTACTGGGGTTTGAGCCCACAACCCAGGGCATATGCCCTAGACTGAATCAAACCAGGGACCTTTCAGTCTGCAATCCAAAGCTCTATCCACTGAGCCCAACCAGCTAGGGCAGTGGGAAAAAAATATTTAAAAGTCACTTTCACAGTTGAGGATGCATAATGCAAAATGAGAACTGCAAAACCTCTCAGGTTTTCACACGTTAACCACTTTTGTACTGGCTCTTCCACAGGACTGCGAGTGCAGAGCATGCCTGCATCAGCCCCCTTGCCTGTTTCTTTTCCGGAAAAGATTACCTCACCAACGCCAACAACCTTCTGGACAAGCTCTCCACAGAGCCCTCCTGCCTCCCCCACTAGCGGCACACCCAGCAACTCAGTGCTCCCCGTTACAGTGTCATCAGTGCAGACATCTCTAACCCCCAAGAATGTTGTCATGGAGCCCACAGGACAGGAGACCACCTTGACTTGGGAAGACCCAAACACAGAGACCTTATCAACAAACAGCGTGGTTCCCTTAACACCCACGTCCACGGAGCACAGCTCAGGCACTCCAGAGGCAAGTGTGTCAGCCACAGGGTCAAGGTCCCTGGCTGAGTCACCTTCGCCCACCTCTGCTCAGATTCCAGCCTCATCACCCCCAGCCCTATCAACCTCACCACCACCAATTCTATCAACTTCACCCCCAGAGGTTTCTTCTGTCTCTGACAACACCAACCACAGCTCCACTGAGATCAGCGCCAAGACCACAGGAGCCCCAACCACAGGAGAGTCCCCAGCACAGGAGCACAGCTCTGGCCACACCCCCACTTCACATGCCACGTCGGAGCTGGTGCCCACGGAGAAAACTCCCCAAACAACTGTGCCAGCCAAAGTGACCTGTATTTTGGTAGATATTGAGACCACCACCGCCTCCCCCAGGGTGATCATGCAGCAAGTGGAACATGCACTAAGTTCAGGTGAGTCTCTACTACCATTCTTGACCACATGGAGATGTTAAGAAAGCAATTCAGTTAACCAAACATGGCTTGTCAACTTTGAATTTTGGAGTGTAACTCATGAGCTGAAGTATAATTCTCAAAAATTTCCACATGATATCTCATTGTGGCCAATTGCCAACTTTATGATTTGTCTTTACATTTGTCACAGAGAATGTAAATGAATGAAAATATGTAAGTAAAAGGATTAATAGCATGGCATTTGGTCAAGCTCCCCAGGTTTCAATTCTGGCTCTTGACCTTAGGCATTTAATTCATCACTTTGTGGCCTTATTCATCGTCATCTATAAAATGGGTTCTACGGCATATGGTTCTTGTGGAGATTAAATGAGATGATATAAAATGTGCTTAGAACAGTTCCTGACAGGGATTAAGTGGTCAGGAGATATCAGTTGTTACTATAATTTTGCTCTGTACTAACAAAGTGTTTATGAAGACCAGTCTAAAAAAAAGTAAGGTAGAGCTGTGGAGAACTTTTTTATTCTTTATAGTCATTGATATATTTCATGAGAAACACAGTAAATTTTACAGGATGTCACATTTGTTTTTATTTTCCCAGCAACCTTGTGAAGTTAGCATTATTTTATCTTGATGTTGCAATCTTGGAAATTATAATGGAGAGAGATTTAGCGTCTTTTCTGAGGTCACAAGCATCTGGCATTGGCATGGAAACTGGAAACTTTAGGGAACTGAGCAGGAACATAATTTAGTGGGAACATTTAAAATCTTGATTAAGAAACACTGAAGTGAGAACAGTCAGGTGAAGGGGAACACAGAGATGCAGCTCTTTCTCTGAGTAGTTCTGCTTAGGGGTGGACTGAGAGGGGAATATTCCGGACAGACCACCTGAGGTCAAAGGAATGGCTGTGAGGAGAAATTAACATCTTTGAAAAAAAGATAAGCAATCACTATGAATGGAAACTCTATTAGACAGTGAAGATGGGGAGAGATACAGCTAAGATGAACAAGATATGATTCCTCGTGGAAGAGCTCATAGTTTACTAGCCCCAAAGAATTACAAATATTTATTTCAAAAACTCAGTAGATCCGTGAAAGTCCCAACAAGAAAGAGAGGGTCCATCAAACCGGCATAAAGGAATTAATTACAGAGGTTTGGCCAGCATACAGGGGAACCACAGGGGACCATAACGGCAGGTTGCCATGAGTCAGACCTAGGAGGAAAGACATGTAACCAGAACCCAGAGGAGAAAGTCTTGTAGAATAGACCACCTTGAGAGCAGCAGTGACTCTTGGTTGAGAGACACAACTAACCCAAGGGTAACCTCCTGAGAGTGAAGGGAATCAGTACTCTGCCCTCACTCTCCCCCTTCCCTCTGATATGTGGAAACCAAGGATAAGGAAACCCATTGATGTGGTCCATACAGGTCAGCCTCCTGGAGGCCTGGGCAGAGAGCAAAGTGAAGTGTGGGAATGGCTTTGGAGAGGCAAAAAGAAGGAATCTAGCACATCAGATTCAAACGTAGAGTCCTCTGTGTAGCTCCCATGCCCATTAGCACCTGTTTACACCTCCAGCCAGCACTTACAACATGGCATGTAGACATGGCACTTTCTGTCTCTGTCTCTGCCCCACTTCCCACCCCCACCTTGCCTGGTACTTTCCATGTTCCCAATGTGCAGGTAACATTTCTAGCCCAGTCTAGGAACCTGGAGCAGAGTGGCTGTTGACTTGACTCCATGTCAAAAGGACTGTCACTAACCAAGGTGCCATCAAAAGGCAGCTTGCAGGCAGTGGCCCCATCTCTTCTCGGTGTCCTAGTTCAGGCCCTCATCACCACCTGTGTGCACTGCTTTTTCAGTTTTCTCACTGATCTCCCTTTTGCCACTCTCTACCCACTCCAGAGTACTCCAAATATGGTGGATCGACACATTCTGAGCTGGGCATGTAAGAATCTCCATAATCTGATGGTTTTACTACTTTGCACAAGTGCCCTAGGTTCATGGGCTAGAGTATCTAAAACAGTTCCAGTAGTCTGGCTCATGTGTTAGACAATGTATCTTAATTTTCTCAACTCTAAGCCAGCAAGGTCAAGAGATACAAAATCAGTGTCAGAGCTGGTCATGACCCTATAAAGTTCTAGGGAATATTGCAGCCAGTAGGAACTTCAGAGTAAATGAAGAAAGGAAGGATTGAATGACTGGACAAAAAATAAATGTGGCAGGTCAGAGGGAGATCACTGAGCAAAGACCAGACTTCATTTCACAGACCAAAGAGGATTTATCCCCTATTAAATAAACTATATAGTGTGCCTTTCCTAGGACCGTGTGCTTGATGCAAAGAAGCATAAGGAGTATAAGACCTGTCCTTTTGGATTTCATAGTTTAAGAGGAGAGAAGGAGCCAAGTCACTCTTAATATGAATGAGAATGAACCAGGTGGATGGAGGAATCTTTGAGCAGATGTGATACAATCTGTTCATTTCAAAGGTGAAGAAATTATGTCCCAGAACTTTGGAGTGCCTCACACAAGGTTACACCACTTAGTGGCAGAGCTGGGCTCAGAGCCCAGATCCTCAAAACCACAAGCAAGTCTTCTTTCAGCACCCATCACTGTTACACTGCTCCTCTCTCAGCCCCACATGTCAAGCAGTACCCTGAGACTGTGCTCACAGGTTACTATTTAGGGATGTTTTTGTTTAGGGATTTTTGTGCTGCCTTAATAGTGTATATAATCTGATCTAATAAAAGAGTAATATTGAAATTGACCATTTCTTTGGGACGTCTAAGCCACGCCCACCAGCCAATCAGAGTGGCTGTATGCAAATTAACCCAGCCAAGATGGAGGCTGGTAGTCACAGAGCTGAGAAAACAGGCAGCTTCCGTTGAGCAGGAGTAAAATCGTTTGCTGGCCGGCTGGGCTTCTCGGCCTAAGGAGGCAGGCAACAACGTATTTGCAACATTGTCTCAATTATAAAAGCTCAGAGCTGAAGCAAACAGCAGTGCTGGCTGCAAAACATTCTTTCAATTTTAGAAGCTACAAGCTGAAGCAGACAGGAGGCTTCCTTACATGCCTAGGCCTCGGCTTAAAGGAACAGTGTATCAATTATAGAAGATAAACCCCAGAAACCTGCTTCCAGCCAGCCTTGCTGGGACATTGGGTCAATGGGAGCTGTGGGCAGCCTGAAAGCCTGAAAACAGCACTCAGTTCATCACCCAGGCTGGCCACACCCCAGTGGGGTGAGGGTGCCCCCACTGGGGGGCTTGGCCAGCCTGCAAACAGCCATCAGCCCCTCACCCAGGCTGGCCAGGTACCCCAGTAGGGACCCAAAACCTGAAGGAACTGTGAGCAGCCTGAAAAGGCCATCAGCCCGTCACCAGGCTGGCCACACCCCAATGGGGTGAGGGTCCATACTGGGGGGCTTGGCCAGCCTGCAAACAGCCATCAGCCCCTCACCCAGGCTGACCAGGCACGTCAGCAGGTGGACATCCCCAGAGGAGTCCCAGACTGCGAGAGGGCACAGGTCGAGCTGAGGGACCACCCGAGTACACAAATTTTTGTGCACCGGGCCCCTAGTATGGTAATAATATCACACTGTTATTTAGCATCTTGTTTTACTCTGTGTAGGTTCACATAACATTTTTCTATTAATCCAAGAATTCAACCATTCATAGTCACCAATAAGTAATTCTAAGACAAGGTTAATGCTATTGGAGTTCAATTTCACTAGAGAAATTAGGGAAGATCCCATGATGGTGCCAAGTTGTAGGAGATGAAGAAAATTTAGGCCTAAGGAGGCAGTTGGGGCACTTGTGTGCAAAAGTGGTAGTTGATGCTGCACTCACCTGACCTCAGAATGCACTCAGAAGTTGTAAGCACCAAAATTGCTCTTGTTAAGGTATCCAATGCCCTCCACTTTGCCAAGTCTGACGTTAATCCTTAGGCCTGGCTTGACATGACCTATCAGCAGCATTTGACACAGGTGGTCACTGCCCTCATCTTTATAACACTGTCCACTTGGCCTCCAGGACATTTCCCTATTTGTTCTTCACCTATCTGGCTGGCTGCTCCTTCTTAGTCCCTGTTGCCTTACTTCACCCCTCATCTTCCTACACTGTAGCACCCCAGGGCTAGTACTGCCCTCTTCTCTCCCTGAACTCTCTACACTCACATTGTCTCCTCTTCACACTCACTCTTGAGATGACCTCATCCTGTCTCATGACTTAAAATGCCATCCATGTGCTGATAACCCTGACATGTAAAATCCTATGCCTGTTTTGCTTCATTGAACTAAAGACATGTAAATCCAGCTGTCAGCTAACTCACACCCCCCACGTGGGTGGCTCATAAGCCTTGCACACTTAATATGTATGAGATGAATTACTGATTTCCTCAACCCTCGGTCTGCTCCCTCCTCAGTCTTTCCCTCTCTTCTTTCAGTTCTTGAGGTTTAAAACTTTGGACTAATTCTAAACTCCTTTCTTTCTCACATATTCCAGTCTATCAGAACCTGGTCTCCTCTCACCCCTCTGTCGTCTCTCACACGTGTGACTTTAATATTCCTGCAACTGATCTCACTACTCATCACCCTTGCCATAGAGATCCTTTTGAAACCGAGGACAGATCTGTCACTGCTCAGTTCTAACACTGCCGTGGCTTCCCCTGAGTCTGAGCAAAGCCCATGTCTGTGTCATGCCTACAGTGCTCAGCATGATCTGAACCTGCCTCCCTGCTCTCACTTCCTTTCTCCTTTACAACAGACACACTGGCCGTCTCACTATTCTCAAACAGACCAAGGACACTCTTGCCTCAGGGCTGTGTACTTACTACTTCCTGTGCCCAATACAGTCTCCTGCCAGTCTTTCAGAGCTCACTCCTTGTCAGAGATGACAGCTAACCAAAGTCTCAACTCATGAAAAGGAAGCCTTTACTCACATTCCTGGCCGAAATAATAAACTCATCACCATTGATTCCTTCATGCTGCTCTATTTTCCATTTGCTTACTTATCACTTTCTGACTTTATCTCATTTGGCGAGTAGGTGTCTGTTTTTTGCCACTAGACTGCCAGCTTCATGGAAGCAAGGAACCTTGTTCACAAACAGGAAGATGTACATTACACCCAACCCCTAGAACTGAGCCTCCAGAACCAACCAGTTCCAGGGAAGCTATTCCATCTCTCTGAGCCTCAGTCTTCTCATCAGTAAGATGGGAAAAGGATATTCACGTGATGGGGTTATTGTCAGGTTTAGTTGAGATAATAAATTTGCATCACAGCAGCTACTGAGCAATGGCTCTGTCAGTGACTATGATTATTATTTTCCTATGACTTAACATTTTATGATTTATCATTATTGTTACCATTTTGCTATTGTCCTTCTTCTTACTGTTGTTGGTATAGTTATCATAAAGAAGAATGCCCACCATCTTCAACAAATGGTTACTGAGCTTTTACAATGAGTTAGGCGTCTGGCTAGGTACTGGGGATTCAGCAATAAATAAAACAGTCACTCCCTCATGCAGTTTACAATTTAGCATCATGTACACAACATGGCAAATAACCTAGCTTGGTGGATCCCAGACTGTGTGTGGGGGGCACACTGCAGGAAAGCAGGAAAGAAGGTTTCAGGTGTCAGAGGACCCTCATAGCAGGATGAGATGACTTACTTTACTTACCAGGCCATTGATAGTCACCAAAAGCTTTTCATCAGGGGAAGGAAATGGTAAGAATTACCTCTTAAGAGGTTTCAATTGGGAGAAATATGTGTGGTAAGTTTCATGGCATTGAGGCCTGGAAACAGGTAGACCAATTTATACTTGGTCCGTGGCTTGCCATTGTCACTGATAGACTACGTCATGTAACTACTCTGACTTTAAGAGCTCTTAGCTATAAACCAGATACAAGAGAGGTAATCTCTCAGGGTCCTTTTGGCTTATACTATTCAAATTGCTTATTTAAGTTATCCTGTGCCAAAGGAATGAGGTTCATATTCACATGAGGTTTGATGAGTATATGCATGTTCCAAGGATGGAGCTAGTGACTGAGGTGAGCTTGAGGCTATCCATTCTACAGGGAAGAAATAGGCCCAGAGAAAGTAAGTGACTTACTCTAGTTTTCACCTGAGTGACCCAGCCAAAACTCAAATTCAGTTCTTCTGACTGACCTTGAGTCAAGTGTTCCTTTCACTATACCCATCCTACCTGGATTCACAGAAAAGAAACACTGGGAAAAGACCTGCAGAACTTCTGTGGAAATGAGTGACATGGACTATTGCCACACACCGAGTGCTGGCCATTGGGTCTCAGGGAGGGGCCGCCCTATGGGAGGAGAAGCAAGTGGTAGCAACAGTCATCCCAAGGTGACTATCCAGAAAAATGAGTTTTTTTAATTTCTGTTTTTCAGTTTTTGTCTTGCTTTTAAAGGAAGAGAGATAGCTGTGATGTGTTAAGTTTGGGTCACCTTGTGTTATTACATCAGAGCTCTTCAAGGGTGGAAACTATGACTACGGAGTATTTCTGACTCTCTGAGCTAAAATGAATGGTGTTATGCATAATTGGTTGCTCAGCATATGCTTCAGGAATTAACTGATGTTGCACACCAAGTTAGATTCAAGACATCATCAATTCTTGCATAGGCAAATTTTAGAATTAGACTCATTCCACTTGTTGCAAAGTGAATATTCTCTTTCTTCTGTAAAATCCAAGTGCCTGCTGGTCTTATACTCTCTAATACTTTCCATTATGAAAAAGACATATAATTGTGAAAATCGGTAAAGGCCTTTGAACTTTAAATTGCTAGTCTGAACCCCAGTATTTGTTCAGCATGAACTGTTCTAATAAAACCAGTAAATAAAGTGATCCAAGCAGACACAGACATCTAGACACCCATGTGCCCATACCTACAAGGGACTCACAGCGCCACGTGACACCTGCTTATTCCAGGTTAACTCTTAAAATGAACATAAATTTGAAACAAAGAACTAACTTCAAAAAAGGTAAAAATAACATAAAGTCATCATAAAAAATTTAGGAGTAAAAAAGTGTGTGTTATAGTAAGTTAATGACCATCATATTTAGATGATGTATTAAATATATGTTAAAGGTGAAAATGATGATTTAATAAAAACAAACATAAGTGAGAAAACAATGTAAAAGAATATTCATAACCATTTATTGATCAGATTCTTTTGGAATGCCCAGAATATATCAGGAAGCAATAGTCCTAAAAAGTATTATACCTACATTAGGCTCAGCTTTACAAATTATATCATTCTACATGCCCAGGCCCAATGTCCTATAGTAAATGGTGCTACAGTCTTTTCAGTTCATTGTCCTTCAGTGCCTGGGTCCTCTCCACCACTGAATACTATTGATTTTGAACTCTTGATAGCTCTCAAGTCATCTATTTTCAATTTTACCCTCATGTCAAAACTCCCATAATCCCATAATCCCACCATGATAATTTCCTAACTGGCCCTTCATTTCCTCTCCTGCATCCATCTCACAACTTGCCCATTCTCCACATAACAGCCAGAATGACCATTAAACACAGGTATGATTGGGTCACACACAACCTCACTACCACCAGGCCCTCTCGGCATGCCCTGCTCTTAGCATAAATCCACAAGCCCACAGGGTTGAGCCTCTGCCTCATTTCACCCCCTGCACCCTCATGTTGGCTATCTCTTGGTTCCATGAATCTGCCGAGCTCCCTCTTGAAACAGAGCCTTTCCTTATTCAGATCCTTCTACATAGAACCCACAACACATTACTTAACCTGGTTAATTCCAACTCATTCCTCAGCTCAGACATTATCTATTCAGGAAGGCTCTGTTGCAGCCCCAGTCTAGCTGTGGTTTCCCAGTTACAGCCTGTCACAATTTGGTTGTCTCTCTTCTCCACAGTGTATGATTATTCATGTGCTTGTGTGGCAGCATTGCTCATTGCTTCCCCTGCCTTTCCAGGTACCTGGACTGGGGCCTTGTCTGTTTGGGCTTACAAATAGATCCCTAGTAACTAACAGTGTCTAACTCAGTGTAGGTGCTCAATAAATGTTTGATGAACTCATGAATGAATGACTTCTAATGACTAAATATCAAGCTTTGGACATTTACATATTTTCTGAAAACTTCATGAATCCTGACCTTTGAATTGAGAATGAAGAAAAATTAAACACCTTTGTTGTCTTAATCTGTTCAGGCTTTTATAATAAAAATACCATAGATGGGGTGACTCATACAACAGAAATTTATTTCTCAGGGTTCTGAGGGCTGGGGAGTCTAGATTCAGTGTTTGGTGAGGGCTGAGTTCCTGGTTTATACAAGGCCATATTTTCTCTGTGTCCTCACTCAGTGAAAGGGGAAAGGGAGTTTGCTGGGATTTCCTCTATAAGGACACTAATCCCATTCACAAGGGCTCCATCCTCATGACATCACCTCCCAAAGACCCCACCTCCTCATACTATCACATTTGCGGTTATAATTTCAACATATGAGTTTGGAAGGACACAGGCATTTAGTCCATAATAACACCTGTACATGCAAAGATACTCCTCTAATACCTCGCCATCATTAGACGGTCTAAAGAGCTTGCTGCTCCACTCAGGGGTCTGCCCACCCCTATTCCCGCCGCCGCTCCTCTCTTTTCCCACCATGCCGACTCTTATCTTTGGTCTCCAAGGACTTAAAGGATGACAAGTTATAAATTGTTATAAACTCTCACTCACGATTTTTGTTCTTTTTTTCTTTTGTGCTCAATTGTGCTCAATTCTTTAAACTGAATAAACCTGAAAGCTTGCTAATGCCAAGTAAACTCCCACAAGGAGCTCCAATGGTCAGATTTTATTTTAGATAAATATTATTCTGAATTCTTTTCTCCAGTGCTTTTATTTCTCCTTTGATTTACTTTTACTACTTAAATCTTAATCTGATTTTTAAAAAGTTACAAACTATCCTTTGAAAAATATATGTCAAAGTAATAAAATTAGCTAGTTACCATTTAAGTTATCTACCAGAATACAACTCCCTACAACACATTTACAACATAAATGTGACGAAGTTTAATTGTTTCAATGTCACCTTTCATTACATGGGATAATGTCTTCTTTCTGCTTCAAATGCTCTCACCAGTTATATATGACTAAAATGATTTTGGAAGTGCTTCACTGAGAAAGCTTATAAGCACATCTGATGGTATTAATGAATCTATGGCTTGCTGGCTCACTGAGAAAACTGATTGGAAAATGCTTGATTCCATATCCAAAATGAATCCTCACTGTAATCTTCTGACTCAAGAGCATGTCTTTTCAGTTCCAAAATAATATTAGAAAAGAGAGCATGGATCAGCACAGGCCCACTGTCTTTATCAGAAAAGGATCTAAAAATCCCACCCCAGTCAGGAGCACTGTATTCAGGGAACATATAATGAATACTACATTG
Organism: Murina feae; assembly: GCA_004026665.1. NCBI lineage: Eukaryota > Metazoa > Chordata > Mammalia > Chiroptera > Vespertilionidae > Murina > Murina feae. The sequence continues at coordinate 45,219 of PVJC01001765.1, forward strand.
ATTACATTTTCTCAGAAAAGAAAAATATTGGCCAATAAGAGACAAAATTTTATTTAAGAGCATCTTACTTTTAGCATTGGGCTCATGGCCTTCAGGGGTGGATGACAGGCTCAAAAATGAAGGTAAATTTAGGCTAAAATTATATAATTTTAATAAACCCATGGAAGTGGGCCACCAAAAACCATTTGCCATATTTTTGCTTGAAGAAATTAGGGGGTCATTTCAAAGCCAGGCTCCAGGAAGGCAAGAATGTTGCTAATGGTACAATCTCAGTCATCAGACTGCCTGGTTCAGATCCCACTGATGCTATTTGCTAGGTCGGGGACTTAGGCCATTGTATTCATCACTGGATGCCACATTTTCCTCATCTGTAAGATGAGGGTAATAATAGTACGGGCTTGCCCTCTAGGATTCCTATGAGGATTAAATGAGACAAATTTATAAAGTGTCTCACATAGCACTAAATAAATGTTAGCTGTTATTATTACTACAGTTGGGTCCCTAATTCTCAGTGTGGATACCAACAACAGTTGACTCTTCTAGACTTTGATTTTCTCAACTTGAAAAGAAATAGAATGTTTGTAAAACACTTTAAGACTCCCAAAAGGATTATTACTATAAGTATCTATATTATAAAAGGCCTGTGGCCATAACCCTGTAACACCATAAAGATCAATGACCGGTCAGGGAACCAAGGGGAACCGAGTGGGTGGCGGCAGTGGCTGGAGGGAAGCAGCCCAGGTCACCAGGAGGTGCATGGAGCACCTCTCAGACCTGCCCCCTACCCCCTTGTGAGCTGCTCATGGTGGCAGGGTGGTGGGCAGGTGGGCACAGCAAGGCATGTGCAGGTGGCGGGGGGGGGGGTGGCATGTGATTTCACACACTGGGCTTCTAGTTCTATAATAAAGATACTTTTAGGCACCTGCCTAGGACACAACACAAAAAAGGATAACCCAAAAAGTGTGGAAGAGAAAAATAACTATGTTCACATTTGAAATAGTAATGCTTTCACGAAACTTGTGAAATCTGAAGCAAAGGGTTAAAGGGTGCGAACAACTAGAGATTGCTAGCTGGGAGGAAGGAAATCTTGGGGGACGGAGGAGTCAAAGGTTCAGCAATAGGACTTTGCCGAGGCCTCACTGGCCTCTAAGAGGTTGCCCTCTCCAAAGTTTAGAAATTATTTTCTTTTCAGAGTTTTTAGCTTAGTCTGGAAGAAATTAAAACTGGGTAAAATACAGTATCCAAAAGCAGGCTCCTGCCTGGCCTTGGTGATTGATTACATGGAGCAATTGCTAAACGAACTAATGGTTTCCGAAGATCCCTGCATCCTTGGGCCACAGTAATTATACTGATGTGACTGCCCTTGGCCAAGGTGTTGGGACACGTGATCTGAAACTGTGACTCTCTGCTCCACACACAGATTCCATAATTAAAATGACAAATGTCACACTGCTTAGCAAACGACATTCGACTCTGTTTTGGGCTCTGAGAAGTACCCCCTTCCTTCTCGCTTATGTTCCCTGAACCAAGAAAATGCCCACGTGGTACATCTTATCCACTAAGACTGGTGAACCCGGAGGAAATCTGACCCTTCACCTGCAGACTGGACGAGTCTAAAAGGGCACATGCCAGCTTTCCCCTCAGTACTGTTTGATCCGTGGTCATATCTCATTTTCATCTTTGAAATACTAAAAGGATAGAGAAGGAAGTAACAACAAAAAACAAAACCTCTTCCTGTGTTCATGTGGCTGAATGGCAGCTCTTAAACAGGATGGCAGCATGCTTCCTGTGGTACATTATTGGCCCCTCAATGTGTCATTCACGAAGAGTTGACGTCAGAGTTGAGATCCCCAATCTGGCCCTTAAGGCTGACTTCTCTCCCTACATACACCCCTCCTGCCCACTGCCATGCAGCTAGTTGCTCCAAACTGAAAGTATCCCAGAGATTTTTTTTAAATCATTTCAATACTAATTGCATCTAGGATACTCAGACAGCAAAGAGATGTAGGGATCTTTTCCCTCTTTCTGACTTGACTTCTGAATAAAAATATCTATGTCCTCCATGGCTGAATCCCATTTATACCTACTATGCAGGTGAGCAGAACTTTTTTAACTGCATTATTTCCAAAACTCCAAACTGCAGATTTTTCACCAGCTCTGTCTTCAACAGTTCTCAACCTGTGGGTCACAACCCCTTTGGTGGTCAAATGACCCTTTCACAGGGGTTGCCTAAATACATCCTGCATATCAGAAATTTACATTACAACTCATGACAGTAGTAACATTACAGTTATGAAGTAGCAACAAAAATAATTTTATGGTTGGGGGTCACCACACCACGAGGAACTATATTTAAAGGGCCAGAAGGTTGAGTACCACTGGCCATAGCTTAATGCCTGGCACAGTAAGGATGGTTTCTATGATTTTTATGACCAGGATTGTTTCTCTTGATGCTTCCATTAGTGTTCTTGACACAATACTCCCGATGTCCCCTGGGAACTGTGGTGAAGCCAAGGCTGAATTTGGAACAGTCTTCGAGGAGAGTCTGTTAACAGCATTCAGATAGATAGAAGGGTCACCCATATTTCAGGAGGAATTCTCATTCCCTGCAGGCTCCATTTGGTCTGGACAGCGCCTTTAGGCCAACTGAATGAGGGGAATGCTCCCTGACACTGACCTGGGACTGCTGTGCGGTCATGGACGTGTCCTGGTGCTATGGGAAAAGGGATGAGGTGGGAGTTCCCTTTGCTATTCTCAGAAACCCAGTCTAGTTCACATAGTACAGGAGTCAAAGGAGAGCTGGGATTGGGTGACCTAAACAGGTAGTGATAATAAGTTCCAGGGGGAAAGAAGCCTCATTTGTGTTGGGAAAGATTGTAATTGTAAGTGAAGTGAAGAAACTTTTAAACATTGATAACCAGGGACTGGGCTGGCTTGTGTTGCAAATCTGAGCTCCCTGTGTCCTTCAAGTGCAGCCGATGTGAACGCATGAGAGAGAAATGCAGGGAGCAGGAACAGCCACTTGCCTGGCCAAGTACGAATCTTCTGTTTTCTCCACAGAGATGCATATTTCTGTACACATTTTTAACTACATGCTACCTATGCAGGTCAAGTGCTCTTAGAGAAAAGAAGTAAAGCCAGTCCCCAAACCAGGTCTCCTGATTACAGGAAGTGGAAAGTATAGATATTGGAGATCTTGCCCCAAAGTTTGAATCCAGCCCCAGGGCAGGTCTGATTCCTGGATGCCAATGGAAAGCAGACAGAGGGTGCAGCAGAGGGGCAGGTTTTACCACAAGCAGACGCAGAGCTATCGCTAGAGCCCAGGATGACAGGAGAGCCTCCTGGATACCAGCATGGAGCCTGCTCTGTGTCCCAGTTCTTACCATGTGGTTCTGGGCCCTTAGTGTCTCTGGGCCTTGGTTTCCTCATTTGTAAAATGGATATAATAAGCATAGCTACCTCATGGAGGATTACATTAATTGAAATAACTGAAGCATAGAATAATCCCTGACACAGGATAAAAAACAAGAAAGTGTGCGTGGCTATCACTTTTTTCTGTTGTTGACTTAAGTTACTTCTATTATCATTGCTGTTTGGAGGAAGGAGTTGCAATGTGAGACTACTGCTGTAAAGAGGGAGGAGCCTTTTCCTAGGGTGATAAAGAGAAATCCATGCTCACACAGACCTCTAACCTTCAAGCCCTTTCTTCATCAGGCCCACTTCCCTCCTCCAGCACAGACATGTGCTTTTACAGAGAAAGAATCCCTTTAAGACGAGATGTTCCTTTCCTCTGGGTGACCTTGACTGGAGGAGCCGCCACACACTTTAAAAAGGCCATCTGCTTCTATTCTCCATTTCTTACCTACTCCCTGGACCAGAAAGAGAAAAGAAAAGTGAAAAAATATTGAAAAACAGTCAAAGAGGTTGCCAAAGATGCTTCTCAAAATAGATCAGAAGCTCACGGACCCAGGAACTTTGTCAAGTACTGACAGGGGTGTTCTACATAAGCTGACTGTTGAATTTCCAAGGACCATGTGGTTCAGGTGTCATCCACAGAGAGGAGCAAGACACTCACCTTTTTGTCACCCCTGGAAACATCCCACCATCAACCCTCTGCCTCTGGGGGAGCAATAACAGCCTTTAAAAGAGTTGTGACTGGCAGGACCTCAGGCCACGCTAGGGTGGGGTCTGCACTCTCCAGAGCTGGACTTCATTTTGCCCAGCAGCCCCAGTTCCACTGTTTTTGTTTGTTGTGTTATTGGGTTGTTGTTGTTTTTTCACCATATGGCAAAGGTGCAGGTGAACAGAGTAGTGGTTCTGGATAACCCTTTCCTCTCTACAAATCATTCCAGTACAAGCTCACCTTCCAGTGTATCGAGGAACTGTTTGAAGACTTGGAGTGGAAAATGATCTATGTGGGCTCTGCAGAAAGCGAAGAATATGATCAAGGTTTTTAGACTCTGTTAGTGGGCCCTGTGCCTGGAGGAAGGCATATGTTGGTATTTCAGGCTGATGCACCTCATCCAGGACTCATTCCAGGTGCAGATGCAGTAGGTGTAACAGTTGTGCTAATCACATGCACCTATCAGAGGTCGAGAATTTATTAGAGTTGCTATTGTGTAAATAATGAATATACTGAGACAGAATTAAGGGGAAATCCACCAGTAAAATTACTTTTCTAAGCTTCAAAGGAACATTTTGGCATCTAATCCCAAAGTTGCAAGATTCCACATTATTTGAGAAGATAACACAGAAAAGCTGGAAGATGCAGAGAGCAGTAATCCAAATCTACAGTAGCAGATGCATTACCTGCAGCATCAAAGGGATGATCCACGTCAGAAAATGCACTCAATGTCGCGTTCAAATCCCACATGGACTGCATGTGACCACCTGCCACCCTTCAATATAAAGCTATAAAAACTCACGGAACTAGTTCCCTGAAATCCCATGATAAGTTAGTCACTAAGACACAATGGGGAGAATATATTTTAGAAAATCCTGTCGAGCCTTAGCCAAAGTGGTTCAGTGGTTTGAGTGTCAGCCCACACACTAAAGAGTTGAGGGTTCAGATCCTGGTCAAGGGCACGTACCTGTACCTGCATTGCAGATTTGATCCCAGACCTGGTCAGGTTACTCTCATGTGGGAGGCAACTGATGTATCTCTTTCACAATGATGTGTGTCTCTCACATCTCTCTCTCTCTCTCTCTCTCTCTCTCTCTCTCTCTCTCTCTCTCTCTCCCTCCCTCCCTCCCTTTCACTCTCTTTAAATATCAATGGAGAAAAATATCCTCAGGTTAGGATTAACAACAGCAACAACAAAAAAATTGTATAGAAAGAAAGGAAACCAGTATTTGAGCAAATTGTGGAATATAAGTACAATTATTTTTAAGTAATTTTTCTCTAATGTGATATTTTATTTGTTCTGAAACTTCTCTAATAATATATATAATGTTTTTCTCCTCTATATGTAATTAAAGCACTTGTAAAAACATTTGACTCATAAGGCCAGATTATAAGGATATTTTAGCCTCCTGGACAATAATCTTTGGACCTTCAAAAGAACAAAGTTCACTTCAACTAAAATGCTTCTTCCTGTAATAACAAATAGTTTGGTTTAATTTAATGGGTGAATTTCCATTATATTTTAGAATGCCCTCAAAAATGGAATTCGAAGTCATATGCTACCAAAAACTGTACGATCATCCAGCTGGTGTGGCTCAGTGGTTGAGCATTGACCTATGAACCAGGAAATCACAGTTCGATTCCGGTCATGGCAAAATGCCAGGTTGTGGGTTCCATCCCTAATGTGGGCATGTAGGAGGCAGCCAATCAGTGATTCTCTCTCATCATTGATGGTTCTCTCTCCCCCTCTCTCTTCCTCTCTGAAATCAATAAAAAATATATTTAAAAAAAAAACTGCAGGATCTGAATTTCCAGGCCATCTTGAAGCCTCCTATGGCTACTGTTACAGTTCACGTAATGTTAGTAGCATTCCATTTGGTTCCTAAAATAATAACAAATGTGGTTAATTGTCCTCTGGCTATGGTTTTTGTTTTTATAATGATTTAGGACATCAGAACACTCCCTGAATCATATACATCATTATTACCCAGTGCAATCAACATGTCCAGAGCAGATAAAAATTCCCTGAGTTTAAAAATAGGAAAGTATAATGACTTCGATCTGTTCATTAGATTTATAAAAATACTATAAACTTAACTCTTTAAAATTGTTTTCATAGATCATATGTTGGCAGCATTTATATAAAAACAGTGGATTTGGAAAGGTATATTTAGCTTTATTATAACAGATAAATTACTATTTTGAAAATATATATATTTCTCACATGTAGTACTCTTCTCACATCCCCTGACACTCATGCAGAATAAGATGAGGCATATTTATAGTAGACATATTCTAGATAGTTTTTCCAGATAAGCCTTTTAAAAGCAATCTTGGAAAGGAATTCATTAACTAAATGAGCCAAAAAGTTCTTTTTTTCTTTGAGGAGAGCTAGGTCCTTCCTCAAAAAGTTTCCTACGCTCCATTAAATGAAGTGTAGAATATTCTCATTACTCTTGCGGCTAAAGCAAGACATCAGCCACGTGATACAGAGTTATGCAGTGCCTAGCTATCTAAAATTTTTATACTGCACTTCTTAAAGCTTTTATTTTGAGGAAGGGACAAAGGCATTTGTCTGAATATGGATTCTAAGTTGTGCATAGTCCCTGGCATTCTAAAAGTGAATTTGTGAAGCAAAATTTTGCCAAATGTTAAACTTTGAAATGTGATGTACCAGATTATTAAAATACTGTCCATTGACTAGATAACAGATTTTTAAAAATAAAATACATCCTACTGTTAACAATAAATAAATAAATAACCTTCGGGAGCCTAGGAAAGCTCTTTCTTTAGAGGCGGTTCAGGGTTACCCCATCACAGCCTAATATTGTCATGTTGGAAGTAATTGGCAAGTACCCTGTGAAAGAGGTCAGATACAACATTTATGTTATGTTTAAAGGGAGGAAAAGAGAAAATGCCTCTATGAGAAGAGTCCCCAGAGAACCAGTTGAAGAACTTGGAATAATTGTATGCCCAGGAAAACAGGAGGGCACCTTCATGTGAGGGGGTAGAGGGGGTACAGTTTAGACAGGAAAGTCCCTTCTGAGTGTGGAAGACTTCCTGTATCCATAAAGGTCGAATGGGAGTGTGACAAAGAGACGGAGGTGTCTGTGGCAGGAAAAGCAGATAGGGGGAGAAAGACCCCTTAAAATGATGCCTCAGTTTATTCCAGGACTGCACAGGGCCTAGGACAGAGTCAAAGCAGCTCAAGTGATGACCTCCAGGACAGCCTCCTTCCTCAAGGAGTCTGACCAGGTCAGACCAGAAGCATGGTCTTCCAAGAGTTGGCTCTGGCTCCTTCAAGGAAATGATCTGACCCTATTCAGACAGTTATTCCTAAAATAACTCTCCTCCAGCTCCGTCGTCCCCTGGACCATAGCTATAGAATCGTAGGAATACTCAGGTAGAAGCTGGAGCAGGAACTCCATATTGAACAGGTGGGGAGCCTGCTGCTTTGGGGACTTTTTTGGCACAGTGACTGAGCTCAAAAACTGCCTGTTAATTTTTATTTTATTTTTTGCCAGTGTGACATATATTCATTCGACATTAAATGAATGAGTTAAGTACCCATTGTTGCCAACAGACTGTGGCTGGGGCTAAGGGTGTGGTAGGAAGGGGAAAAAAAAATGCAAGATGAATAGGATTAGAACCTGCCTGGGGAAGCTCACCACAGAGTGCTTGAAAGAAGCAGGTATGAGAAGCTAACACACAACAACACTGTAATTCGCTTGGGGGGTGTCAGGAAAGCTTCCCAGAGGGGTTTATATTAATTGTCATGAAGAAAGAGTAGGAGTTGGCCAGGCTGAGAAAAGGGCCAGGGAAGCAACCAGTATACCAATGATTACAAATGCCAACCCTGGAATAAAATAGCCCTGGGTCCAAATGTTAGCTTCATCATTTAGCAGATCATAAAACCCGAATCAAACCCTTAATCTTTCTGAGATTTAACTTCCTCATCCATAAAATGGGAATAATTGTACTCTGCTCACAAGGAGAATAAAATGAGATGATGGCTGTAAAGTTCTTGGCCCAGGGCCAGCCCAGATTAAGCACCTGCAAATGGAGAGTAGGTTGCTCTTCAGCCCGTTCTGGTTTTTTGGTTCTGGGTTCTGATGAAAGTGGTCAAATGGCACCCTGAGAAATCCGAGCTTTCAGAGAGGCCCAAAAGTCAAGAAAGCTTTGGCTCCCAGGTCCCCAATAGCCCTCTGGTCAGGCAGACACATTGGCATGGTGGAATGTGCTAGCACAGTGGAATATTCTTGTATCTTGGCATATGAAATATACAGATAAATTTATTCCAATTCTCTCTTAATTTGTCTGGCTCCCAGCCTTTACAGTGTGAGTCACACCTAATCCTAACTTCAGATCCCAGCGAGGAAGGACTGTACCACCACCCCACCCCAGTCCCAGTGCACTGCCCACCAACTGTCCACACCTTTCTTCACAGGGCAAAGCCGCCCCTGCCCCACTGCACCTTCCTCGTATTCTCTTTCCCTGCCCCACCTTGAAAAAAGAAACAGGAGGAGGAGAAGGGGAATTCCAGTTTAGTTTAAACAGAACTCAGTAGGAAATGACATTTGTTTTCACAAGGAGGAAATTAAGCCTTTTCTGTTACCACTTAAAGCTGTGCTAATATTGGCTCAGCCACCCCCTCATATGTTTAAACGATAATGCCCTGAGGTGTGAAACTTCCTGGAGTGAGGTTCCCCTCTGCTTCTGAAAGTGGAGATGCTGTGGAGGTGACAGGGAGCTCAGGACACAAGACATCCTAAGTGAGGGGCCTGATAAAGGCCTTCCAGTTCCAGGGAACCTTTGCTACCAAGGCTGGCACCCTCTGAGGAGAACTGGTGGGTGGCAGAATAGTTAACAGGATGGTCCACAGTATAATCTATGTTACCTGACATGTTTGGGTCTCATGCTGGGCAGCACCAACCCCCAGAAGGGCCCCTTTGCTCAGCTTCCCTCCAGGACCCATCAGGTAGAAAATCACCTGCCAATTACAGCTCTGGTCACAGGGGCTATCCCCGAACAAGAAAAGGTGGCCTTAAAGAACCCCATTTGAAGACCATGGTTACACTAGACGGCTACCAGTCACATCGAGGAGAAGCAGGTCACTCTATCACTGTCTGTTTTTTAAAAGAAAGAACTGCACTTGAGTTGGGAAACTGCCTGGTTTATCTTTAGAAACAGGTGGTATATAAATAAATTCAGTAAATCACAGCGTTGGGGGAAATCCAACTGCTCCGAGTAAGGAAGAGAGTTTGAGAAAGGTCAAACCTACAATTTCCTATATTAAACTATTCCTGGGGCAAGAAAGAAGAGTTATGGGGAAATCAACCACATCCCACTTTTTAAAAGGGGGGAAATTAAATTACAAGGTCCGTTTTTAAAATTGCTCTTAATTGCAATCACTGTATCTTTTTGAAACTTGAAATACTCCCAACACCTTACCTTGCAGTCATACTTCCTCTCCTAAGCTCTTCAAAATGCTGCCAACAGGCTTTCACGGACATGGAATCGTTCTCATCTCAGTACAGTCTGGAGGCCCAGAAGCTAAGTACAGGCTTTCAAAGTAGGAGCGGAGGCTTTTCATAAGGAGATCTGACCTTGAACTTGGTTTGATCTGGTCCGCACATTTGGGCATTGAGTGCCATAATTCTATCTTTACAATAGTAAAAAAAAAGGAAGAGGTATGTACTGATTATGCTAATCATGCTCTAAAGATTCTAGGAGCGAGGAAACGGGCATGTGAGTGGGCGTCCAGAGTGCGGAAGCTCTGAAATGGCGCAATACAGTCTATGTGTGTGAACACACCCAGCTCTGGTCTTCGTCTCTATGTGCGCAGTGAGCTGCCTTGCTCTCAGAGTCCTATTTCTTTGCTGAAGTAGTGAATAATTTCCCAGTGGCCTGAAACAGTAAGTGGGGCTCCTAATACCAGCATTCACGCCAGAAAGTCAATATAACTATAGGGGAAAAGAGCTCGATTGATTCTTGGCACTTCTGAGGTGAAGTATATACATTATTAGTCCAAAGCTCACACAAAAAGAGTGTTGTGTTTCAAAGTGGTAATCTCTGGAAGCGATATGCTTATTCTTCCAAGGTTACATGCTCAAAGGGGTGGGTGGTGTGTTTTTGTTTTTTTGTGGGGTTTTTTACTGCTCATTAGTAGTTGCCTTTGGAACCAGATTTCAAACTACACAATAAAACATTCATGTCACATTGTAATTGCACCGGATTAATTCTACAAACAAAAAATACTGTTAACCTACCGGACTTGACCTTATTTTTATAGCAAGCTTGACTTTTTTTCTCTACAAAATCAAATTCACCTTCCAGGATATAAACTGGACATACTTCCCTAAGAGGGAAAGGCTTCAATTAGATGGCATCATTAAGATTAGCACCTCTCCTACCAAGATGACCCTTTTGAAGTGGACACTGCTAATATAACTGTGTGATTCTGGTTTATTTAAAAACCAACCCCATTACTTTGTAGTAACCCTTCAACAAGACATCCCAAGCCTCCCAATATTTTGCCAATGATAGAAAGAGGAACCAGAGCTTATCAAAGAACAAAGTAAGATTTCAGGGTGTTTTAAATCCCCTACCACTGTAAACAGCAGCTGCAGCAACAACAGATTGGTGTCCTTCTTAAAAAGATAATCTACTATTTGTAATACTTTAAACAATTTTTAAAAAAAGATAATCAAGTATTACTGTGGGCTGTTCTCTGACCTTCAGGTGTACAAAAAGGTCTTACCAAATATTGACCATTTTCCAAATCTCACATAGCATGAAAAGCATTCTGGTAATAAAATGAAGACCCTGGATTTTGTTCCAGCTCTGACTTCTCTGTGAAGGGATCTGGAGTGAACCCCCTTCCTCATCATCTCTCTGTGCCTTTCTTCCCTCACAGGCAGCATCGCCGCCATTACAGTGACCGTCATTGCCGTGGTATTGCTGGTGTTTGGAGTTGCAGCTTATCTGAAGATCAGGTGAGAGGCACCTTACTGTCCTTTTTTTTTCATTTATTTTTATTGTTGAAAGTTTTACAGATGTAAAAGTGCCCCCATTAACTCCTCCCTCCCCACTTTTGCCCCCTTCCCCAGGCCTTCACTGCACTAATGTCTGTGTCCATGGATTATGTATATATGTGTATAAATTCTCTAGTGAATCTCTTCCTGCCCCTCCCCAACACACACACACACACACACACACACACATTCTTCGCTCTGAGAATCATCAGTCTGTTGTGCACTTCCATGTCTCTGCCTCTATTTTGTCTGTCAGTTCATTTCGTTCGTTAGATTCCACATGAGTGAGATCATGTGCTACTTGTCTTTCTCTGACTGGCTTGTTTCACTTTGCATAATACCCGCCAGGTCACTCCATGTGTCACATACCTTACTCTTCTTTACGAAGAAAAGGATTCCATGTTGTTTGGCTCCAGACAGAGGGTGGTTTTGCTAAATGCTTGTTTCTTAATAAGTGTCTTAGCTCTCAGATATATTGGCAGAGAAGTAAAAATGGCCAGTATACGCCACAGTGTACAGGAATAGATGGTACAGTATCTGAATCTTGGCAAAGCAGAAGGAATCAGCTGAAATACACAGCATGATAATGTAATGGAACAAGAATGAACCTGCAATCAGGAGATGGAGGCCTTGCCTCTCTGCCCTTAACTCACCTCCTGACCCCGAAGGAAGAGCCACATGACCCCTGACCCTCAAGTTGATTCACCTGGAAATGGGGCACAGCAGTGGGCTCAATGGTTCCCAGCTACTGACGTTCTGAACACTGGATGCATGCTCAGTCTTAAGGAAGTTTTCACTGGTCCTAAAGCAAAATGCTAAAAATACAAGGAAAATGTAGCATTTTCTATAAAAATTGTTTTTCCCCTGAGACTGTGTCCTTACGTTTTTGATTTTAAAATATCTTGTTATGAAATGAAGGTGATCACAGATGGTAGCTGAGTTTTTACTCTTTTTAGCTAAATAGAAAGTTACAAAACTGTGAGCCCCCACTTTTGTTGTCTATTGCTCTGTGAAATCCCAAAATCTCAAAACCACATTACTCTCACTGAATGTCCTTCCAGCTGCCCAATGCCCAGTGGCAAGTGCCTGTCTTATTTGCCAGTCTGTGCAGTGTCCATCAAAAAGCACGGAGGACACATGACAACAGCCAGAGAGCCATCTTTCCGGGAGGCCCTCTGGCCCCGTCACTCCCTCCCCTAAAAGCCCCCAGGGGCTTCCCGGGCACTTGGAATTCAATCTGAGCTCTCGGGTTGGCCCTGAGTTCATTCATGGACCATCGCTGCCTCCCTCTTCTCTCAGCACATCTGTCTCTCCTTTTTGATCTCTGAGCTGTAGTCGCGCTGGCTTTCTGTCCAGTGCTTACAACATGCCAGGTTCCTTTTCTCTCTGGAACCTTGAAGCTCCCTGGTCTCTCTCCCTGAAAACCTTATCTCCCAGCTCTTCCTCGTGGGCAGTTTTCATGTCACATCCTCTAGGAGACTCCCCTTCCAGTTTGGTGCCTGCTATTCGTTCTCTTCTTTTCATCTGGCTGTTACCACTGTCTGTAATTTCATTTTCTTTTTATATATTTCTTTATTTTCCCTTTTTCCTGGCAAAAGTGAAAGCTCCACAAGGACCCAGATTTTATCTGTGAGCTAGCGCTGGGCACAAACAAGATGGCTAATAAACTGAAAAAGTGAACAAATGAGAATACACAGTCAGTTGGCCACTGTCGTGTGCACACACCTGACTGACTTCTCTTCCCCACGCCATGCTTCCTCCTCAGAGGCCTGTGCACACCTCGTCCTTCCCTCCTGTCCTGGTGCCCCAGGTGGAGCTCACATATTTAATTTCTCATCCCTATGCCCACATTACCTTTGCTGCCTTCTCTCCTGGCCCTCTCTCATCACCTCTAGTCACCTTGCCCTAACCAAAGCCCACTAGTAAGGAACTCTCCCCTCCTCCTCCCCTTTTATCTCCCTCCACTTCTTGTTTGAAATGTGCACCAAATCAGTGTAATGATGGAATCAAGTATAAGAGTACCCTGTAATATCACCTGTATCTAAGGTACAAAGAACAGGAAAGCAAGGTTTGGAAGAGAAGTTGGAATCAAAGGCCAATATTACCTGTGTGTAAAAGCCTTTATAAAAAACATCCTTAAGTCTCCTCCATATTAAAAAAAGAAAAAATTTCTCTTCATTAAATCTATATTTCCTTGAGCAGCAAACTTAATTTTATGAATTATATCTTACTGAATGGCACTCTTTTTCACTGGTATAATTACTAGTTTATTACTGTATGTACACTATATTTTAAGTATAAGTTAAATTGGCTATTATGAACTAGTCTAGGCACCTCATTGCCACTTTATGGCAAAGTGTCTCTTTGTGTTGGGGATGCTCATAAAAAGGGACCTGCCGATTGATTTAGAGGCATTCTGGAATCACCATTGGTGAGTGTCTGAAGGGCTAGGTCACCTGGAATAGGACCTCCACTGCAGTGTGACTTGAAATAGAAATTCTTCCCTCTTGCCACATACTTGCCAAAAAAAGATGTTGAAATAACCCAAGAAAGGACTCTTCTTCTTGAATTCAGACAAGAATTCAAATTGACCATCTGAAACCTCCCACCAACCACAGTCAGGTAGCCTAGAACAGTGATGAAGAATTCTCCACAGCAGGGAGAGCTCGCTTTCAATCCCGACTCCACCACTTTGGAGCAGGTTCTAGTGTGACCTGAGCACTTTATGGAGCTTCACTCACCCTCGCTTCCCTTCCATGTAAAACAAGGGCCTTAATTTTAACTCCTTGCTAGCATTGCCGGGAGGATTATTGGATAATGCTTCCCAGGGACGTAGCCCTGCCGCCACCACCACCATCATCGTCATCACCAAAGTGATCAGCTGGAAGGACACCACCACGAGGACAGTTGCTTGACGATAGTTCTGAGTATTAGCCATGTGCCGGGCACCCTTCTGAGCCAGCCTGGGAGTGGGGGATCACATCCGTGATGAGACACAGTCCTGCCACCACAGAAATTACTGTGTTTAAAACATTTTTGTTAGCAGGCCATTTAAATGGGATCTAATGAGAACTGGTTAAAATTGTATAACATTTTATTTTAAAGATTTAAATATTTTCTCAAGGCATTCTCATCACTACACAAACGTGGTGAGTGGTTGCGTTGAATCGGTCATGGTTGCTCTCCCCAAGATAGGTCCTCTCACATGTAGAAAGGCTCCCAGTGGCAGAAGGTTGCTGTTCATCTTTGGCACTGCAAACTTCAGGATGAATAAAGTGATCCAATGTCTGCTTAGAAACCCCCAAGGAAAACCCCATTCTGCTGCTCTGTTAATTATTTGGGCAAAATAACATAAGGAGGTTAATAACTGTCATGAATCTTAAGGCTGTGCTAAAACCCCTTCAAGTGTTGTTCTGCCAGATTCTTGGAAAGACCTGCTAATCATTCATCAAAAATACATTTGGCTCAATTGACCAATGTGTGTGTGCCCGTGCGTGCATACACGTGTCTACCTAAGGCTGGGTTTTCCTTTGGCTGGAAATTTATTTTATTTTTATCATCCCAGATATCTGAGAACAATAACATGGCAAGAAGTCTGGTGTCTGTGGTCGTTTAGCTCACTTGGCTGGAGTAGCAAGTGACTGCAATATCAACCCATGAGGGAACCATTAGCGTCTGGCCTGAAATGCAGGCTCTGTCCCTTCAAATGCAAGAGTCTACTTGAGAGAGCAGGAGCCTCACAACCAGAAAAAGGGCGCACCCTGCGAGCACTGGTACCAGAATCTTAGTAGTTTCACCTTTCTCCCAAGTTCTACTTGCCTCTGAAGGCATCAGTAAGCTCATTAGCCATCTGTGTTCCCACTCCGATTCTTTGGGGACCGCAACCCCTAGATTTGTCAGTGTCCCCTGCTGGAGAGCCACATATCTCTGAGACCTAAGTCACTCTGGGATGCGGCTCCTAGAAATGAATTTCCCTGTACCTTGCATTTGTGTCATATCTTCACAAATAGAAACTATCCCCGAGCACTCTTTATTCCAGGCCTTGTTTGCAACTTTAAAGAAAGCAGAGGCCTCGCCTGCCTCTTGCAAAAGGGTGTCTTTAATTAGTGATGATTGAAGAATGCAGTAAGTCGGTTTTGTTTAGTTTAAAGTGGCTCAAAACCAGTGAGCCACGAGATAATCCCCTGCGCAGGAGACCGTCTCTGCTGTCACCAGCAGCGTGGATGCTGCTATAATTAGGAGTGCTGGCAACCCAGACAGACAAGACGGCTGTTCCCTTCACAAAAATAAATGTGGTATTGATTTATAGACACAACAGGGCCTCGCTCAGAAGGTATCTTGTTAGAAGTCACCTGT
Source organism: Murina feae (assembly GCA_004026665.1). Classification (NCBI taxonomy): domain Eukaryota; kingdom Metazoa; phylum Chordata; class Mammalia; order Chiroptera; family Vespertilionidae; genus Murina; species Murina feae. Next base: position 60,732 of record PVJC01001765.1, read on the forward strand.
TTTGCTTTAAGTCTCCTGGTGATTATGTTTTATAGAACTGGATTCTTTCTGGTTGTTGTTAGGTTTAAAGAGGTAGGCCCAGCCAGTCACAAAGGCTAGGGTCTTCTAGAATTTGTGATCTACAGGTTGCCTTTTTCAGTTCAGCTTTGACATTCTGAACGTCTAGATGACTTGATTCTCTACCTCAGCCTTTAGTGTGCACAGGGATCAATGGGAGAGTTTATTAAAAACCCAGTTTCCCGAGTCTCAGCCCCACAGTAGGTTGGGGTGGGGCCTGTGCGCCAGCCTTTCTCACCAGCTCACAGGCGGTGCTAATGCTGCTGGTCTGATGACCGCGTTTCACCTCAACCTGCTCTACCTTCATCTCCCAACACTCCAAACACACACTTGGCTCTAGAGTTTCCCAAATGAATTGCCCCGCTGTTTCATGCCCCTGCTGTTTAGAACATGCCGAGCCCTCTGTCAGAGGTATTTGGTCCACCTTTTTCTTATCTGCCTGGTTCCAAGTTGTCTAGCTCTAAAGGGTCCCCCTCCGGGAACCTCATCCCCACTGCTACACAGGAAGTTCCTTGCTACAGGCACCTCCTTCATACCACTCAGGTCCCTGTACTAGAACCTGTCTCCACCAGTCCCCTCCAGCAGAAGGATGTAAGGACCCAGCAGTACCTGGTATATAATAGTTGCTTTATAAACATTGTTGCCTGAGTGAATGATTCTGGGCAGGAAAGTTTAGGGAAAGCAGGATTTGTTTCCTTCAAGTCAGGAGAAACAAGATTTAGAGGAGGGGAAGCCGTGGGAACCTGTTAAACCTCACATTTGCACTAGTTACCCCATGACTCTGAACTTGTTTACAGATGGACAGGTGTTCTAATGTGCAGGCCTTTTTTTACTGAGTGTCTGCCAGCATAATATCTGGCAGATAATTAAAAAAAAAAATAGACAAGTTTTATCTGTCCCTTCATAGTAAATGTGGCTATTTAAAGAATAGTTTGAAAGTAACTGCTTTTTAAGAGAAATGCAGACTATGTAGAGAGCACTTTAAAAATGATATTTAGAAATGTTTCTATTATTGGGATTTTGGTAATAAGAAGATGAAACTGATAGAATTCCTGCATTATTTTACTCATTCTGCCATCAACTTGCTTTGGTAACTGTGAGCTAATAAAATAACCTCTAATGGTTACAGTTTTCTTGGCTTCAAAATCGTAGCTCCCAATTCTTAGTTTTGACAAATGTGCCATGGTTATGTAAGATGTTAACATCAAGGGAAGCTGGGTGAAAGGCATATGGGATTTTATCTGTGGAATTGTCCTATAAATCTAACATCAATCCAATATAAGAAGTTTATTTCTTTAATTATAGCCCAGTAGCTACCTCACAGATGTGTTGAGCCTTTGCACTTGCTGTTCTCTCTGCCTGTAGGGTATGTCTCAGGCATCTGTGTGGCTCATCCACATCTCCTTTATATGTCTGCTCAAATGTATTCTTAGTGAGACTTTCTCTGATCACCGTATTCAAAATTATAATCCCCGCCTCCCATTTGGAATTCCTCACTTCGCCTTTCCTGATTTTCCTCCATTGCATTTATTACCATCCACCTTATTATTTTTCATGTCTTATTTATTGTGTCTGCCCCATTAGAATGTAAGCTCCCTTGGGACAGGGGGTTTGCTCTTTTAATTCACTGAAGGATCCACCACACCTCATAATAGAGCCTGATAGATGGTAGGTTTTCATTGAATAGTTAAATGAAAATGGCAAGAAAATGACAGAGAATGAAAGCTACCAATAGAAACAAAAAGGGGAGACAGTGACAGCTGCGACAATTTAGCTTTGCTAATGAATGATAAGAGTCTATGGCTTAATTACTAATAACTAATGAGATTCAAGTTCAGCTATGTTTTCACAGCACTGAGCCATGTCTTTTTCATCTATATATTCCTCCTTCTCAGCACATAATAAGCGCTAATTATTGAATGGCAAGACCCGCTTGACTAAAGATGAGAGGAAAGGTAATAAAGTTGGAGCCTCGATGAGGATCTGGGGTTGACTTTTATAAAAGAGAAGGTGTTTTCTAAAATACATTTGTTTCAGCACAAAGAAAGTAAATCCTCATTCATCTTCTAAGACAATTGAGCTCCATTAAGTATTGAGGCTACAGCTATCTTACAATAGGTACCATTTGTAGTTGTGGAGAAGGCCCCAAACCACAGTGTCACTATCACATGTACCAGTTGTCATCAAAAGGGACTCACTGATTGGGAGGGGGGAGATTGGGGAGGACTGCTTTCTCTCAGAGCCATGCCACTTGAGAAGGAAGCAACGAGGCCAGGACTTAACACAAATCATGCCCTGTTTTGTCCCCTGGGGTTCTGCACTGAGCTAACAAACCAAATGCAGTAGAATAACACTGCCAGTAAGCACAGCGCTGTTGATTAGCCGGACTATGAGCACTGTGCGAAGTGCTTTAAAGCCATGTCATCGCGTGGGAGAAATTTAGCTGCGATCTCTTTCCTCTTCCTATTTTTAAGGTCAAAATGGTGACTTTCACCCTTTATTAAATTCTTTAATAAGATGCTTTTACTTTGCCACAGTTATGTTGCACAATGAATTGCCACACAACTCCCTGCTGGCGTTGACCGAGCAAACTCCATATATTCTATTTATGTGCTACTGCCTGTATGCAGTTATCATCAAATATTTATAAAAGAACCACTGCATCAAGAGCAACATATTAGATGTTCAGAAAATAAGAAGAAATTCAAGACACAGTCTGCCCCCACGAGGTTTATCATTTAAGGGCAGCCAAGGCACAGGGAATGGAAACAGCTCTGCTGGGCTGGTGCCAGCCTTCACTGAGAGATTAAGTAAACAAAACCGCTTGGACCTGACGATGATGTCATTCGTTCAGGTTGCTACTTGGATTGAAATTAGATGAGGCAGTGCTGTGTTAACAGAACCAGGAGACCTAGGTTTTAGCACTAGCTCTGCCATTCAATCAAGTGGACAAAGTTGTCTAGATTCCCTGAGCACTGCCTTCCTAAATTTGGGAGTGGGAGTATTTTCACCTCGAGGCTCCAGAAATGAAAACCTCCTCTATTTCCATCTGAAACAGGCCGTGAGTTAAAAATTTTGGCCTAAAGAGATCGTTTAAAGTGATCATGAATTATTCTCCCCTTATCACACACACGCACATGTGTTTGTCTATCTCTATATATAGTAGGATTTCAACAAACCTGGCTTGAATCCCAGCACACCCAATTCTTCTTGCTTAGCTCATTAATATATTAAATAAGCCTTAGGAGTTCAGTACATTCCCAAATATGGTTTATCTAATCTCTTTCTTTGCTACCCTCATTTATCAGTATTTTCCTCAACACTCTATTCAATCCAATGAGAAGGCTAAGAAAAATGAAAGATCTATCTATTCCTTTATTTTACTGCTGTATTGTGTGTGCAGTAAATTATCTTCTAACACAGCAGATTCAGGTGCAGTTCTGATCAAATAGTCTTACCTAAAATAACCGTTATCAGTAAAACCTGATGACCAGAAGGTTTTTAATCCTCTAACCTCACTCCAACATGATAATAATTTTTAAAAACTCAAATAATAACATAAGCTGGTTTTATAACTGTGCCTGGGGCATCGTTTCAAGAGCTCCTGGGAGGAGGGAAGCTCCCTTTTCATTAAATGTCTTTTTTTTTTTTTTTTTTACTTTTTATAGATTTGCCATAGGCTTGTGTAACTTTCATTATAATAAAAATTAAAAAGCTGTATTGGCCAACACTTCTTGTATATTTACTATGTATATGCATTACCTCCTTTAGTTCTCCCAACAACCCTAACACAAATTTTTTTAAGTTTTCCATTTTAGAGATTAAGAAACAGGGGGTTAAAAACACATTCAATAACACACATCCATTGGCCCTAGTCACATCTTAAGGGAATAAAATTATATGCTAGAAATAAAAATGGTGTGAGAAGTTAATTTACCATACAAAGGTGAGACAGGAATGCCCTATCAATAACGGAGCATGTTTAGTAGGTAAATGTCGGCCAGCCTTGCAACACCAAGTCATGCTGAAATTTAGCTTGGCTCCAGGCTTATAATCCCTAGGTTTCCACTTGCCCATTCTACAGCTTCCATTTCTCAACCATCTTGTTAAAAAGGATTTGGTTGGAATTGGAAGTTTCAAATGTGGGGGCAATGTTGGGGGCGGATGCTCACTCATTCAGTCAAATGAGAAGATCAGTGGTGTGTTATTCGTGATCTCTTTCTCACACCCACAGAAATGAATGTGGACCTTTAGGGAAACCAGCACATCAGGGTGTGGTTCTTCACAACAGATCAACTCTTTTCAAATACCTGGCAGATGGAAGTAGGCTTCAGGAAGTAATAACAATTATTTTAGCAACAAATAAAAGTATAGCACATTTTCTTTGTGCTTCTCAGACTGTATTTTCATTTTGTTTAATTTGTATATCTAGCTAAGACTGGGCATGTTTATGCGTACTATCTATAGCATAGCTGATTTCCAGTGGCAAGGTGTGATAATTCACACGCTAGCACAAACCTCAGAGGCACCACATGCTCATTTTTGTAATATTTTCCCAATCCTGTCATTAGTTTTTAGTCTTAAAATTACCATAATTCTTTCCAGGAAGTTCCCAAATTGTAAACAGATTGGACTTGCAGGATGTATGTTTCCCCAATCACTATTGCTTTCACCAACATTTGTTAAGGACCTACTAAGAGCCAGATATTCTTCTGGAAATAGAGCTAAGAACAAAGAAAATGGGCCAATAATCCATACTTATAGTCTAGTTATTAAGGGAAAGAGGCAACAACAAAATAGGTAAGTAAATTATATAGTATGTTATGATGAGAGCTATGAGAAAAATGAAGTAGGGAGTAGGGGAGGGGGCTGGAGAGAGTTGCAAGTTTAAATGGAGTTCTTAAGAAAGGCCTCACTGAGAAGGTGACTTTTGTACAAAGACTTGAAGATGATGAGAGAATGAGCCTGTGGCAATCTGGAGGACAACTGTTCCAAGCTAAGGGAACAGTAAGTGCAAAGGCCCTGAGGCAAGAATATGCCAGGCATGAAGGGGAAGAGCAAGGAGACCAGCATGTTGGAGGAGAGGAAGCAAGAAAAACTGGAATAGTAACTGATGTGCTCAGAAAAGTAACAAGTGCCAGATCTTGTAGGGCTTTGCAAACCATTGTAGGTTTTTTTGTTTTGTTTTGATTATATTTTTATTGATTTCAGAGAGAGGAAGGGAGAGGGAGAGAGAGATAGAAACATCAATGATGAAAGAGAATCATTGATTGGCTGCCTCCTGCAGGACAAACCCGCAACATGGGCATGTGCCCTGACTGGGAATTGAATCGTGACCTCTTGGTTCATAGGTTGATGCTCAACCACCAAGCCACACCAGCGAGACTGCAAACCTTTCCATTGACTTTAGCTGACTTCCATTTCTCAGAGAAATAATATTAATTGTGGGACATGTTCCCAGAATGTCCCACCAGAGCCTGTTAAACCCATACTGCCATTGAACTAAGGTGCTAATCAGACTCTGGGAAGCTGAGCTCAAAGCACTGTACTTAGATCCAGAAGGTAGGGCTTTGACTCATAGCTCAGTTGGGTGACTGAACATGTCAGTTAACATCTCTGAGCCCCATTTTTCTCCTTTGAGAAACAGGATAACCAATATCTACCCCAGGGCTTTATTCTGGTGACGAAGTAGAAACAAAACATAGACGCACTTTGTAGACTGTAAAAATGCTATATAAATGTCAGAAGGGGTGGGAACATTCTTATTTCAGGGAAAATTAAGTCCAGGACTTAAGTCAAAATGCCAGGAATGCAACCTTCCCTTTTTCTCATTACTTCTTTTTAAATAGCCGTGGGAATGGACCTCTCCTTCTCGGCACTGGAGGTCAAGGAGAGAGTCAGGACTCTGCTGATCTCAACAGAAGGCGCCATCTGGTCTTCAAGTGGGTCAGTCATAACTCACAGGGTGTTTGTAGACTGGGACCTCCATGGTTGTTAGGTCTGTTGTCAAGGGGTCATCCTAGCAAAGAACCGTGGCTTCCCGCCAGTGGCCCTGTGAGCCTTCCCAGCTCAGGCTGCCAGGCATTAGGCTGTCCTCAGATGGGCAACTTCTCCAAATAACCACAACCTCTTCTCCTTCCCACCAGGCATTCCTCCTACGGAAGGCTTCTGGATGACCACGACTACGGGTCCTGGGGCAACTACAACAACCCTCTGTACGACGACTCCTAACAGAGGAATGTGGCCTGGGAAGAGGGATAACTCTTTATTTATAAAGTGCTTATCCAGTAGAATTGATAATAAGTACCTGACTCGCACTGAGCGACAATCTTAAGAACTGTGTTATTGGTTTGGTTGTTTCATTTTCCTCCCTCTCCTTTGGCTGCTACAACTTTCCCTTTTCGGTACCAAAAGAACCGTTATTTAAAAGTGTGTGGAGGCTGATTTGCAGCTGAAATGGGCACACCTTCAACACCGGGCCAGATCACCACGATGGAAGCTTCTGCACCCACCACCACAGGACCCACTGTGAGGACTGGGGACGAGGAATCCAAGTGTTTTGTTGGGGGTTACTTTTAGGGGAGCTTTTGTTTGTGGTATTTCTTAAACTTTTATTTAGAAAATGACATTAACTCTCAATCAGTGGGAAGGAAATGAGTAGTGGGAGGATCTGACCCTGCAGGTGAGGAGGCACGGATTTCTCAGATGCCTTCTTAATCTCTTTATCTGGCTGTAACTGACAGGACCCCTGCTTGGTTCTACCAGCTGCATCCCAGCTTCTTACTAGGAACTGCCTGAATAATGAAAGAGGAAACTAGAAAGTGCCTCCGAGGAGGCCAGCAGGCAGAGGGGCAGAGTTGCAGGTTGCTGTCAGATCTCAGCACACCTTCTACCTGTTCTCCCCTCCAAGCCACCAGCATCTCTGCTAAGGATGCCTGTCCTAGTCATCAGCAGCTGGGATCCCAGCCCAGGAGCTGTTATGGAGCTGTGTTTTCCCAGGAGCTGAGCTTAGTTAGAGAAGAGAAAGGGAGAGGCGTGTGGAGGGAGCGTACAGTAGGGGCAGTGGCGGAGGTGGGTAGCTGACATGCACCGAGTACCTCATTAGGTAAAGTGGGAATCAGCTCTCAGTAACAGTCAGAGGCATCCACTGCTTGGGGGAGCCCAGAAATTCCTTGCTTTATGCCCACCAAGCAACTGGGTCACTACTAACTATCTGTTGGATAATGACTATAAACTGTTCAAGAAAAAGAATTTTAAGATCCTATCTGCAATCACTCCGTGAGGCATTTCCATAGGAAACAGGTAAGGTGATGAATCCATTTATTATTCCTGTACGCATACCTTCCTAATTCTGCCCTCTATTAAATCAAGACCCTGGGTAGATAGTCTTAAAATCCTGCATAATAAATTTCGAGAAAGGACGGATCATTTTTGCAGGTATCCATTTATTGCAGTGGTTCTCAACCAGCAAGACAGTTTTGCACCACCACACCCCAGGAAGTTGGTGGGGGGGACGTATGAAGATGTCTGGTGACAGTTTTGATTATCACAATTTAGGGATGCTAATTAGTCAGTAGGGCCATGGATGCGCTAAACATCCTAAGATGCACAGAAGAGCCTGCCACGACAAAGAATTATTTGGCCCAAAGTGTCCATAACACTGAGTTTGAGAATCCCTAATTTACTGCAGTGTCCAGCGTAACAAAACAGGGCACTCGCAGATTTTTAATTAAATAAAATGATTTGTTAAATTTTTATCTCCAAAGTGTTTAATTTGCTAGCTGACGGATTGTTTTGAGCATGCCGGTTGCCTCTATTTGTTTGTGTGTTCTTGATAGCTTTATTTCACGGCTATAACTGCCCTCCTACAACACATATTAGCAACCAGCATCTGATGTCCTAATTCCATGGAGGAGAAAATATACATCGGGTCCCATTTCAAAATGTGTTATATTGTCTAGCAATGTCATAAAGAGCTTGACACTGGTTGATTTTTATTTCTAAACTTGGACCTGCTGCCATGACTCTGTTAGTTTCCAGAAACTTGACCCTCAGCTCATCCTGTCACTTGTTGTGACCAGTAAAGTACTGGCTATAAACCACCATTACCAGTCGGTCCTAAACCCCTCTGGTGTCACAGACACCACGAGCAGGGGCCATGTCCACAAACCTGCCATTCCACACTCTAAAAAGAATTTATTCCTAAACTCCTTAGGCTCCAAAGGAGAATGAGCCACCTCCTTTTAAAAAGGAGTGGGTAATGAGGCGTGGAATTCTGATATCTCAGATTATTTAAAGCAAAAAAAAATTGTTTAAAGTGGACATTCTCAGAAAAAACGGGCAGGAATGGCCAACCATGACCCCTCCAGCAACACTTGGCTGAACAACTGTCCTTCTTCCCCACCCTCTTTCCTTGCCTAGGCTTTCATTTTGGCAAAAGACGAGTCAATGAAATCAGAACATTCCTTTTTCTCTCTCCCTCAGTCAAAAGCATTCTGACAAAGTGTCCAGGAAACACCTTGTAGAAATGCACTTCTGGACACTGCTTTCATCATAGACACTGGATGAGAGGAGCCAGCCTCTTGCCAAGGAATTCTGACCGATATAAGCCATGAACTCAGCCAGCATCTTTCCCTACCGAGGCTGTGATTGTTCAAGAGCAGTTGATGTGTTTGTTGTTCTTACTAACCTCCAAATCCTTACAGAAAAGAGAGGGCCGTGAACTTAAAGCAGATCTCAACCAGCAGGCAGTTTTACACCTCCCCCAAGGTGACAGCTTCCCATAAAAACTCTCACACCTTGTGATGTGAGTTTAAAATACCAATGAGATGAACGTTATTTTGCCAAATGCATTTTTTTTCCTATTTTTGAGTTGGCCAAAGGATTTTAGCAACTGAATTCAACAAACTTGCCACACACACACACACACACACACACACACACACACACACACACACAAAATATATGGATAATTGATGACCTTTACCTCAGGCAGAGTCTGTCCAGCTCTACCCAAGGGAAATGGCTCCATCAGATCTAAATAACCACATACCATCCAGGGACAGGAATAGTCCAAGCATTAGAGGAATGTCAGAGCAGGAGAGAGGGACAAGCAGCCTCTTCTAGACTGTAGCTTGTAAATGATGAAATAACGAGAGCCAACTTTGTTTTCTTTACTCATGGCCCCAGAGAAGTCTCCTGCTCTCTTTGGATGTCTGTCTTGTCATTTCTTAAATGGGGGTGATGCTTTCATATTGACCTCACCCCATGCTACCTCACAAATGTGTTGTGAGGACTAATGAAATCATGTCTACAGTGTTTTCAGTTTCTGCAGAGGAATATTTATAGACATTTTAAGTATTATATAGACATATAAGTGATCTCAGTTACTTGTTTGTTGTTATACTGGTGTGTTGTTTTTACTTAAATCTTTTACTTAAAACACGACAGCTGTATTGTAGCCACATCAGACAGCTCTTACAGCTTCAGGCTACCGCCCAGTGCAGCGACTGACTGAGGGTTAACCATGCCTGGAACCACAAAGGTTAGTTTTCATCTGCATATGAAGAATGGTTGAGCATATTCATATAGACTGTTGAGTTAGGATCCAGGAGGTTAGGGTAGTACAATATGGATACCTGAGCATTAACAGCAATAGACCTCTAGTCTTTGCCATCCCGGGGTCTTCTGGGTTCTTTGTGGAGTTGATTTTGGTTTGATGTCATCTGTTTTCCCTTCATCTTGCTTGCAAGGGTGCATGGTTCAAACCCTTGCATCTGAGAAATGAGTTTTGCAACTGGGCTAGATGCTAATTTGCACGTTGATTCACCTTCTTTGCCTTTAACTTTTTTTTTGGCAAATGAATGTACCATTTCAACTTTGATTTTAAAGTGCTAGTTGATATTGGTAATAAGTGCTAACCAAGAGACCAATGCCAGATTGCTTTCTTAGGGTGAGTTAGCCAACATCATTTAAAGATGGAAAGACCTGCAACTTCTTTGATATTGGGTGTAATTGTATCTACATTTGTTGTAAGACTTATTGTATACCAATTATATAAATTAAAGGTGTTACAAGCTTGTGCCTGACAATGTTAATTTACATTTTGATATATTTTATTACTCAAAGCCATTCAGTTGATATGCCCAATACTGCTTATATTAAGTAGCTGTTGCTCGCTCTTATAATTTATTCCACATCAATAAATAATGTTTTCTACAGTGCAGAAAGATATCTTTGATCTTGAAAAGGAATTGAAGAATGTCTGTAATAAAGCAACTTTCCAAGCAGTAATTTTACTATTAACTATATACCTGGCCTTATACTAAAATATATGTTAAAAAAAAAAAAAACCAAAAAAACTTTAATTTAGTAAATAGATGGTGATGCATAATCAAGTCACATAAAAGCATATTGGCAGCAGTAGTACATTTGATAATACTTGGTTCGTTCTCTTTCAAAAAATTACATTCAGCATACCCATCTTTATCTGAAAGTTAAATGCAAACAATATCAATCATCCAAAACATAATTTCAACCCTAAGAAGCTAAGCAAAGATTATTCTGATTCTAAAGAAAAGAGGAACACCAAATTTGTAAGAGACTCATATCTTCTCTTAAAGTACCTACCCTTTGGCAAATGCAGAATGGACTACATTTACTGCACTAAAGCAGCATTAATCAATTTGAGCAAACAAATAATTGCATTTCTATTTTAAGCAAGACACTGAGTACTTGCTATTTTAAAAAATGGTTCTAATTAATATTCATTATGGACTTTAGGTGCCTGTGGGCACTGTCTAGTGTAACCTTTGCATCAGCTATAGTGGCCATGGATTTTGCAACACATGAGAAGAATAGAACCATCTACAAACTAGAGCTCATTGGTTTCACAATGCATGTCAACTTCACAGCACATTTATATGTTTAAATACTGGCATTCCACGGTTCAGCATGGGAAAAGCCAAGTCAGGAAGTGGGAATAAAGCATGGAACAGGCCCTTTCTGACTGGCTATTTGGTATTTTTTAAGGACCTATTATGGGCATGAAAACAAGTAAAGACTCCATTATTTCAAGCTTGCCTGAACAGAATTGGTCAGAAAGCACTTTAAATGCCCATAGAAAGAAATAGCTTAATAATAATATGTAGCGTTTATATATCATGAGCTTTTGGGTTCAAAGCCAGTATTTTCCCCAAGTATTATAGCTTTTTCAAGTCAGACCATAATCCGTTTTGATAGTTTAGCAACCTGTCTGCAATCTTTTCCTCTCCTGAAATTCAGCAGGACTAACCAAATGCTAGCCATATTTTGATTGCTGTCAGAAAGCAGTGAATCATCAATGACACTTGAAAAGCACTGATCAAATTGGGAGAGAAAACCTGTAAGAGGTCTCATCTCTTCTCTTAAAGTATCGAGCCTTCGGCAAATGCAGAATGGACTACATTTACTGCACTAAGGCAGCATTAATCAATTTGAGCAAATAAATATATTGTATTTCTATTTTAAGCAAGACACTGAATATCTACTATTTTAAAAATGATTCTAATTAATATTCATTATGGAGTTTAGGTGCCTGTGAGCAAAGTCTAATGTAGCCTTTGCATCCCTATCGTGGCCATTATACTCTCCCCATCTTCCAGATGAGGAAACTGAGGTTCCAGTGTATTAGACCATTCATGCCTGTACTGAATTCTGTGTGCTCCATATAAATCAGATGGCTCCTGCTCTCCACATATTTACAGTTTAGTAAGAGTCAGAATTGGGATCCAAACCAGGTTCTTCAGCCACCAGAGTCCTTTGTCTTTTTCTACCTAAGGGATATTGGTATCTGATGTAAATATGGCCCAGTTCTTATATCTTTTGCTAAAGTAGGACCTTCTACCCTTTCCAAAGTCCTCCTAAGCTATTTTGGGCAGTTTTGAAGGCATCTGGCATGCAGCCCATAGCAAGCCCAGTCAGCTCCCAACCACATGTCTGCTGACTCCTGCAGCCCTCCTGGGCTGTGTTCTCTGCCAAGGGGGAGGCGGCCTCCCCCGACCCCGTTCAGGTAGGACACCAACACAAGATGCCTCTGTCTCTCAGAGTTTTAGTGAATACCTCTCTCTTAGTTTCCAATTGTGTCCTCCCTGTTCTCCTCCAGTAGTTACGTGTGAGTCCGCAGCAGCCTGGTCCAAGGATGCTGCCCTTGGAATCACTCATGCTCTTACCTAAAGTCCCCATCCTCATGCCTACTTGTCTGCCCTTGGTGTCATAATAATGATAGCTTTCTCTCACATGGCACTTAATATGAGCCAGATCCTGTCCTAAGCACTTTATATGAACTATCCTCCCTATGAGGTAGATGGTATTAATATCCTCAGTATACAGATGAGAAAACTAAAGGTCAAACAGGTATAGAATCTTGCCCAGGGTCACACAGCTAGTAAGTGATGGGGCAGAATTCAAATGGCAACAGTTGGCCTCCAGAGTCCATGCTCTTGACCACTTCTACAAAGCCCTCACTCTATGCTGGAGGTTCCTGACGCACAAGCTCACCAGTCATGAGACACATCTGTGTCTAAGGCCAGTGTGGGACAACCTGAGGCCACCTAAAAGAAGGTTTCTAGAGTGACCCAAGTGGGCGGGGACAGGTACTCTTAGGGCACCCGGCCTGCCAGACTCTGAGCTGCCTCTATCTAGAATCTGGCACTTCTATCCAAGGTCATCCACTCGACATCCACCAACTCAACAGCAGGGGCCTCCAGGATGACCCTCCCTCGTCATCAGATCCACACAGCAGCTGTGGTGAGACAGTCCAGACCTCTGTCTTGCTCTCCACTAGCCATTTCTCCCTTGGCACCTGGACAGAATTCACTGCCATAAACACAACTGGGCAGTGTTGAAAAGTTCAGGTTGTTATCAGGTGGTGTGAGAACCAAATGGCCACCCAGCTCCTGTGCCAGGACATTCTGCTCTGTAACTGTGCTTCATCAGGGAAAAGAAACACACACACACACACACACACACTCCTCCACGGATTCCTGAGATAGGTATTAAAGGCTTCATACATAAGGATTTTGCATAGAGATTAGTCTCACACAAACTTTGCAAGAGTATGAAGAGAAAGGGTGAGGGAGGCCATAGCTAGTGACTGCTGAAAGGCTGCAGCTGTGAGGTGGGCAGTCTTCAAGAGTGCACTGGGAAGGTACAGCTGCCTCCACACCTGTTTCTAAAAAATGGTTTTGCCTTTTTCATATCTCATCTGAGAAGCTCTCGCGGACAAGTTCTAGCCAGAATCACATAGGAAAAGGGATTGCAAGAAATGTGGTTCCTGGCTCCTCCTCTGCTTTTCTCAGGAGATGTTAGAAAAGGGTGGCAATGATGCTGAGCTGAAAATAAGCACAGAGCACACGCCACATTTCTTACTCCAGGTGAGAACTTTCCAAAATGGACAATAAGGACATCATATTATCCCTAATGTGGTGCAATTGTCATTTATACAACTGAGGGTTCACTCCCCGGCCCCCTAAAAAAGAAAGTGTCCCGTATGTTGATTTAGTTCTGAAAATATTCACTCCTAGTTCAGATGCAATCTCCCTTTGATAGTCTATGATTTAAATGCCACATTATAAGGTTAATCACTTTATATGTACTCCCCCCTCCTTGCTTTCATTCTCTATCCTCTTTCCTCTCACATTCTTCCAGCCCACTTTATTCACCCCAACACATAGGAGAAAAAGGTGGGAGGAGATGGTAGAGAAGGGGTTCAAAGTCTTTCTCAGCACTTAGTTTACTGCATGCAGAACCCTGGGTCATTCCACACCTCTATCTACCCATCAAGTCCTCCCAACTCCCCCATTTCTACTTGGGTCTCCTCAGAAGAACGATACATTCTTCAAAAAGCCAGAATTTGAGAAAAGATCCACTAGGACAAGTGGTGGAGAGTAAGAGCAGGGTTTCGTTAGTTTATTCTCTTTCAACATAGCAGTTCCAAAGACTATTCCTCCCTTCATATACTCCTAACCCCCATCCCACCCCTTGTGAGGGAAGCCCAGTCTGCAGATGGTTTTCTGAGTCATGAAAGCAAGCTCTTGAGATCATAGGCAATTAAATGAAATACATTTAACTGTTACAGGATAAGTAATCCTCGATGGTAATTAATCTCAGGACCTGAGACCCAGGGGTTGTTGGAGGGGTTATGCCCTGTGCTCCTGAACAGCCATTTCTGGAAAGCAGCCAAACTCACTATGCAGCCCTGCTCAAGGGAGCATGGCCTTGAGGCCTTTGCCTGTCCCCTTCCAAGAGTTCCCAGCATAACCTCTAGAGTGGAGAGGCTGTTTATGTCTGTCTCCATGGGCCAGTTTTAATGCTCACATGAGCTCAGGCAAATCCCTGAGCTAGCTTCTTGGGGACTGATCTCATGAGTCAGCCAGGGGACTGACATGTGGGTCTTCAATAAGGAAATCCACAATCATTCTTTCCTACTGTCCCTGAGATCCTGGAAACTGAGGCAGCTGGTCGCCTACAAATTAACAGGCTCTCAATCCGACCACAATCAAAATCATAAGCAAAGGAGAACTGGTAGGCCAGAGATTGTGCCAGCTTTCTATTGTTCCCCATTGGTTCCTTCTCTATGTCTAGGGCACCAGCTACAAGAAGGAAGGGGCAGTGGGAAACCCAGGCTGCTACCTGATAGAGGCTAGTGGGATCTGAGGCCAACATGGATTCATTTGCTCAGGAAGAGCCTTGATGTTTGCTGTATTAAAGGCCCCACAAATTCCCCCTAAGAACTGGACTGTGATGGAATTGTAGCATTGAAAACAAAACTTACATTCACTCAGCATTCAGAAAACAGTATTCATTATGCATTCTATAGATGTATAAACAAGTGAAACAAAACACAATCCCCAAGATAATATTCCTCCTCAAAATGCTTTCAGTCTTATACGAAAACAGTCAAATCTGTGCTTCCATACACAGTGATGGGTACCAAGGCAAAGTGCTGTGCAGGGGACACTGGGAGCACAGAAAAGGGTGTTTGGGGAGGATCTGGAAGTGCTCTGAAAAGTTTATTTTCATCTTCCTTATTTTCAGATGCTTCTCAGAATTTCATTCCTCCACTGTCTTCCTTATCAACTTCCTGGACCTGAACTAGCCCTCCCCACCCCCCACTCTTCCTTTGAAGTTTCATCCTTTGCCATTGGTCGAAGATTTTATCTTAAAATTTTAATTTTTTTCTCCCAACTGACCCTCTGGAACTAGGAGGACTGGTCTCTCCCAACCCTGGTCACATTCAGATCCTCCCTCTTCCATTGCTTGTGACGCCCCAGCAACATCCCAGCTAGAACTTGATAAATATTGTGTCTCCAATTTCAGAAAGAAAACAGGAGAGTCAGGAGAGAGGTGAGAGGAGAGGAGAAAAGAGGAGATGAGAGGAGATGAGAGGAGAAGAGGAGTCGAGACATCTTTTCTTTTCTTCATCTTGCTATGATTTCCTAGTGATCACCAAAGATCTATCTGGTTTTCCTGACTGTGTCCTTTAATGGAAGGGAGAAGAGAAATGACATTTGTTGAATGCCTGTTATGTTTCTACACTGTAATGATGGTATTAAGATCTTTTAGAAATCAAGAAACTGAGGTTGGAAAGGTTAAGTGACCTTCACATGGTCACATAGCCAGTAAGAGGCAGAGTTTCTATTTTAATTGTGGACCTTTTTACTCCAAAGCCCATATTCTATCTAATATGGCACTGCTTCTCAAACATAATGTGTATACAAACCACTGGAGATCTTATTAAAATGCAGATTCTTCCCTGGCCAGTGTGGCTCGGTTGTCTGGGCATCATCCATGCACTGAAATGTTGCCAGTACAATTCCTGGTCAGGGCTCATGCCTGGGTTTCAGGGCTCAATCTCTAGTGGGAGACATGCAGGAGGCAGCTGATGGATGTTTCACTCTCACCTCTACGTTTCTCTCTCTTTACCTCTCCTTTTCTACTTCTCTAAATATCCATAAAAAATCTTTTTTAAAAATGCAGACTGATTCATAGGTCTGAAGCGGAGCCTGAGATTCTGCATTTATAATAATTTCCCACATGATGTGGGTGCTAGAGGTTTCTGGTTGCCCTGATTTTGAATGTGAGGTGATATAAGACGCAGCCTTATAATCCCAGGTAAACCCAAGAGCCTCACAGGGAGCAGGTCTAATAGGGGTGATAATACCATCTCTCACCCAAGGCAGTATATTTTGAGTTTGTTTTTAGTTGTCACTGTGACTGGTAGAATTCTGACATTTAGTATCTGAGGGTTAAGGATGCTACATATCTTCTATGTATGATAATACAGGTTGATTTTCTCAGAATAGTCCTATACAGCACAGAATTGTCCCACCGAAAGTTCTTTTAGACTTCTCGTGAAGGAAGCCAGAACAGCAGCGTTGGGGTGGTGCGAATTGCTGTCAGTGATCCCTTCACTGGCTTATCTCCATTACTTGTTCTCAGTCATTAGAAACATCAGCTAGCTCTGCCCTCCAGCTGTTCTGCTCCAAACTGTCATCACTAGCAGCTGATCTCCAGGATATCACTGCTCACAGGAGTGCATTCTACTGTCTTGCTTCCTGGAACTCGATGTGTCAACAGACAAGATGATCCAAGCTGGGCCTAATCGGAGATCACATATTTCTGGGTGCCCCCAAAGAGCACAGAGATGCTGCTATTACACAAACTTGGACATTTAGGAAAACATGTAGACCAGCTTATAAGTTCACATGGTCTTGCATTCCATGAGAATTTCAAAATGTATTTATTAAGAAGATGGCAGAGGAGCTGACATCTACTAAGCTATTGCTATGTGTCAGGAATGGACAGGTGCTTTGTAAATACTATTTTACCGTAGCTGTAGCATGGAATAGTCATTACAAATTCAGACTCTGGAGCTAGCAGGTCTGAATTCCACTTCAGGTAATTACCAGTTGTATTACCTCGAATGTAATATTTAACCTCTCAATTCCTCAGTTTCTTCATCTGTAAAATGGGTATCAAAATGGTACCTGCCCCCTTAGGTTGCTATGAAAGTTAATACCTATAGAATGCATAGAACAGTATCTAGCACAGACCATGCGCCCTAAATAAAATAGCCATGCAAAAATAAATTATTTTCCCATATTTTACAGATGAGCAAACTGAGACTTACCCAAGTTCACACAGCTACAATGTGGTGGAATATGTCTGACTAACCATAATAAAAACTAATATTCACTCAGAACTTGCTATATCCTAGATTTTATTCTAAGTGATTTCCTATCATCAGTTCAATTACTCCTCACAACCACCCTAAAAGATAGGTCTTGCTATTCCAATTTTACCAAATGAGGAGAGTGAATTGCTTGAGAGTGCATATTAGGTGAGTAGTGAATCCAGGAGCTGAGCCTGTGTGTGTGGTAGAGAGGGAGGCCCTGGGTAATATAATTTCCAATTTCATACTTTATCCATTTCCCCACCTACCCTTGTGGGTCGTCTCCTGTGTGTCCAGCACTGTGTTAGGCATATTTTGAAGTAAAAAGAAGTAAACTTTCAGGTTAATAACTTAATGCCATACCTTCATCTTCTTATAGGATAGTTTATTGGCAGAGCAGCATATGAGAATAAACCTGCATTAAGTCTCAGATCTGCTAGTTACTAACTTTAATGACTCTGGGCACATTACTTAATCTCTCTACATCTCAGAAAATGTGGATGATAATACTCAACAGTGACAGTTACAAAATCTAAATAAGATCCTTTGTGCATAGTACTCAGTAACTAGTAACCCCATTTCTTCTTTTCCTTTCTCTGTACCTCAGAAGAAATGACAAACTGAAATAAGAAATTCAGATATTGACAGATGGTTTACAGTAAAGTTTCTGGATAATAGCTAAAAAAGAATCCCAGTTGACTCTTGAATTGGAACTTGTTCCTGAAAATCCACATCACATCATTAAAATGCCAAATAATCATGAAAAGAAAAAAAAAAGCATGCTTTGGATATACATTGAAAAACATATTTAATATGTAAAACCAAACACATAGTATAAATCTATATTTGAAAGTATGAGGGTGGGGGGTGAGGTTGGGCTAATTGGCTTCTAAAAAAAAAAACGTGAGCCCAGTGAAATGTGGACTGAAAATGCCTTCTCTTCTTTATTGTCGGAATCAACAGTTTTCATTGGCCTGAGGCCCCTGGAAATGTTGGATATTTGGTTCACTGGGGGGAAAATTTTTCACTGATGAGGTAATGAGTGTGAATGGTCAATTCTATGGGACGAATTTTGAAGGTGACATCTCTTACAGTGATCTCACTCACGCTTTTCCAAAATTTGAAATACCTATCTTGAACAATAGCCTTCATCTTTGAAGATGTCAGCCAATGTGTCCAGAAGAGCTGTCCGTGTCTTTATATCAGCCCTTTCAGCTTCTCTGAAATCTGAGAATTTTCCAGCTAGTTCTCTTTCTGAATGATTAAACCATTCTTTACTACACTTATCACCTGCTCTTGATTGTTTCCCAAGCTCTGTCCATACATGTGATAATCAATGTGCCTTTGCCAGAAAGAGGCATGCCCCTCAGCCAATCCTAGATACACATCATCAAGTTGTTTTCACCTCTTAAATCAGCACACCACATTGTCTGACCACTAATTATTTGCATTGACTTTATTCTAAGAGCACATGGACTTCAACTCTTAACTAATCATGAATACAAGTTTGTTCGTTAAGTTTAAAGTACTATTTATGATAGCACTTAAGACAACTTCTCAAGTTAAGCCATCCTAAATCAGGAGGTGCCTATTTCCAAATATTCCATTAATCACATATGATGTCTTTGCTCAAAATGAGGGTTCTGGTCCATTAACTAATCCCACTAACATCACTTCTCTCAGAGCTAGAAAAAGATTCCAGGTCTCGATTGAGTTATTTTTGGCAGTAGGTAATTCCATGTTCCAGAGACAAACTTCTTTGCATAATCAAGTTTTAAAATGTCAGTAGCAGTTTGAAGGGCATGAAAATATTTCTAACTTTTGAAAAAGCATCCAAATATCCTTAAGTTTGTTTAATCTAATGAAATCAGATAAAAGCTGAAGTTTTTGTCAGTCGGAAGGGGATTTCAATACAGGGCCATGGATGCTGAGAGTTAAGTCTGCATATTTAGTCCTAAAATAATGTAGCCTTCATCCAGAAAAAATAGCCCAGCCTTGGAAAAATTGAAGTCATAAGCTTGAAAAGCTTAAACAAACAAAGAGAAGTCATGAAGTATGTTTATAGTGTCTTAATAAAAAACCTATTTATATTTAGCATACTTCCAACCCAGTTCTCTACCCCATTTCATTAATCGACCCTTCTAGGAATATGGGAGACTGGAGGACAGAATAGTGTGCTATTTTTGGTTAGCAAGACTAGCAAACTTCAAAATCTCCTGCTGTGCACCATGGGAAACAAGTCAGAAAAGTTAAAAAGAAATGGTCCTTGGTCTGGAGGACATATAAAAACCAGGTCCGACAATATTCAGGCCCACAGAGATTTTACAAATGTACATGTAAGAACATTTTCAACCTGGCTAGTGATTTTTGAAATTCTAAATAAAACAAATGCACTATTTTGTCCAACACATTTATACAACAGAAAATAAATCTCCAACTTTAAAAGCTAAAGGAGAGGTGTATGTGTGTATGGAGGTGGGAGAGGGTACAGGGGAGATAAATGGTGATGGGGAAAAATAAAATAAAGAGGAAAAAAATAAAAGCCAAAATATCCAATGCCAGGAATTCTGTGATAAAACTCTTATTTCATATATTCCTAATGAGATATAATTTGACACCTTCCTTCTGTTAGAGGTCAGAGACCACACAAAGCTGTCAATGTTATGTGTCACTAAGTAAATGAATTAAGTCAATATTCCCAAATGTGCAATAGGTAGGCTGCTTCCAGAAACCGAAGATAACTTATCAGCAACTGTGTTCCTTCCTGGTGATAGGAAAGATGCAAAAAAATGCAAAAATCTGGCCCTAACTTCAGAGAGAACACTCCAGCGTGTCTCAGACGATTAGCCTAAAAATTGCATTAATGTTGTGGACCCCCAAATCATCTTAGAATGCATTGTATTGATTTTCTGTTGTTGCAACAAAAAATTACCACAAGCAACCGCTTAAAACAACACTCAGAAGACAGGACAGACTCAACTGGATTCCCTGCCAGGGTTTCACAAGACCGTAGTCAAGGTGTTAATGCACCATCTCAATTCACCACTTGAAATGCTTACCATTTGCATAACCACCACTTGCCACAGCTATCTGTGTTCTAACTACCATCAGCAGATTCTACTTGCTGCCCAATTTTTTGCATAATACAATCAATGTAATGCACTGAATAGCCATTATTTGTATTTATAACTTTCACTATTCCCTCCAAAATTAAAGCCTGTGGCCTACTTTACCACACAACCATTCCATGTGGATAAAAACAGTGATTTCACATTTCAACAAAATCTCCTTCTTCAGAACCAATTCCCAATGTTTGTTTTCCTAGCTACATCATGACTTACAATGTTATTATTATTTTTTAAAAATATATTTCTTTATTGATTTCAGAGAGGAAGGAAGAGGGAGAGAGAGACAGAAATCATCAATGATGAGAAAGAATCATTGATTGGTTGCCTCCTGCACTCCCCCTACTGGGGATTGAGCCCGCAGCCCAGGCATGTGCCCTTGGCCAGAATCAAACCTGGGACCCTTCAGTCCACAGGCCAACACTCTATCCACTGAGCCAAACTGACTAGGGCTACAATGTTATTATTAACGAAATGAACAAAATCTCCTATATCATGGGTTTTGAGGAATAAATAGAACAAAAAATTGTGAAACAATTTCCCCACACATATAATGTAACAAATGTCAACAGCTATTTTAAACTCTGAAATTGTGGTTTGATAGAACTACAAAGCAAAGTATTTACTAATAATCCTCACACATTATATTTATCACTAACTCTGAATAATTTTGTAACATTCTTATTATTTGTGTGATAAGTAGTCATTTTTGTCATGAGTTGTACAACTTTGAATAATTTGTCTTCCATTTGGGTCTTATCTTTGTTTTTAGCAACACTATTTTTTAATATTGTACTAGAAAGCATTATTTTGTACTTATTCTGGGAAACTGATTAGTTTGGTTTGGAGGTCATTTGTGAAAGAAACTGGTATACAATCAATGTCTAGTCTCCTCTTCCCTTAGTATCAGCACCTCACATTTTAGGTAGACATTGTTGCTCAGACAGAGAACTACCTACCCACCTCCCTTGCAGTTAGTATGATCATGTGACTAGTTGAGATATAAATAGATAGGTCTGTGTATGAATCTTGGGAAATCTCCCTGAGAAGGAATATGTGTGCCTATCTTTACTTCCGGATATCACAATCTCACTGGTGGCTACAGTGGGATTGTTATATCTGGCACTTCAGCAGCTTTCTTTGACCATGAAATAACTGAGAGAGCAGAAGCCACACATTAATATGGTAGAATAAAGAGAAAAGAGTCTGGGGCTTGGATGACGCTATGGGCCTACTATACCAACCCTAGACTGCTGCCTCAAGACTTCTTTAAGAAAGAGGAATTAATCTCTCCCTATTCAAGTCACCATTATTTTATTTTTAAATCATATCTGATTTTTCAAATACAGTTGATATATATAAGGGTCCTGTTTCAGGTGTACAACTCCATGATTAGACATTTATATATCCTACAAAGTGATCACCCATCCCATCAAACACCATACATAATTATTACAACATTATTAATTACTAGGGGCCCGGTGCACAAAAATGTGTGCACTTGGGAGGTCCCTCATCCCAGCCTGTGCCCTCTTGCAGTCTGGGACCCCTCAGGAGATGTCCACCTGCTGGCATGCCTGGCCAGCCTGAGTGAGGGGCTGGTCGCTGTTTGCAGGCTGGCCAAGCTTCCTAGTGTGGACCCTCATCCCATTGGAGTGTGGCCAGCATGGGTGATGGGCTGAGGGCTGTTTTCAGGCTGCCCACAGTCCCTTCAGGTTTTGGGTCCCTACTGGGATACCTGGGCAGCCTGGGTGGGGGGCTGAGGGCTTTTTTCAGGCTGCCCACAGTTCCTTCAGGGTTCGAGTCCCTACTGGGGTGCCTGGGCAGCCTGGGTGCGGGGCTGATGGCTGTTTTCAGGTTTTCAGGCTGCCCACAGCTCCCATTGACCCAATGTCTCAGCAAGGCTGGCTGGAAGCAGGTTTCTGGGGTTTATTTATCTTCTATAATTGATACACTGTTCCTTTAAGCCAAGGCCTAGGCAGGTAACGAAGCCTCCTGTTGGCTTCAGCTCTGTGGCTTCTATAATTGAAAGAATGTTGCCTTAGTAGAGGCCCAGCCGGCCTAGGCAGGCAGTTTCCTCCATCGCTGGTACACAAGAAGTCTCCTGTTTGGTTCAGCTCCGAGGCTTCTATAATTGCAACTATGTTGCCATGAGCAGAGAGGCCCAGCTGGCCTAGGCAGACAGTTTACTCCTGGTGCAACAAAAGCCTCCTGTTTACTCTAGCTCCGTGACTGCTGGCCTCCATCTTGGCTGGGTTAATTTGCATACACCCACTCTGATTGGCTGGTGGGTGTGGCTTAGGCATCCCAGAAAAACGGTCAATTTCAATATTACTCTTTTAATAGATTAGATATTCCCTATGCTGTACTTTACATTCCCATGCTTATTCTGTTACAACCGGTTTGTATTTCTTAGTCTCTTCACCTTTTTCACCCATCCCCCCAACTCTCCTCCCATCAGGAACCATCTTAATGTTCTCTATTTCTATGAGTCTGTTTCTGTTCTACTTGTGTTTGCTGTTGTTGCTGTTGTTTTAGATTCCACATATAAATGAAATCCTATGGCATTTGTCTTTCTCTTTCTGAATTATTTCACTCAGCAGAATAGCCTCTATGTCCATTCATGTTGTTGCAGATGGCAATATTTCAATCATTTTTATGACTGAGTCATATTCCATTGTATATCCGTACCACTTCTTTATCAATTCATCTATTGATGGTCCTTTATGTGGCTTCAATATTTTGGCTATTGTAAATAATGCTGCAATGAACACATGGGTGTATATGTCTTTTCCATTTAGTGTTTTGGGTTTCTTTGGATAAATACTCAGAAGTGGAATTGCTGGGTCCTTCATTGTCTCTTGTTATACATGGCCATTGTTTAAAGTCTATTTTGTCTAAGTATTGCTACAGCTCATTTTTTTTTCATGAAATGTCTTTTTCCATCTCTTTATTTTTAGTCTGTGTATGTCTAGAGCTGAAGTGATTCTCTGATAGACAATATATATATAAGGGTCTTGTTTTCAGCCACCCTATGTTTTTTGATAAGAGCATTTAATCCATTTGCATTTAAAGTAACTGTTGCCCTGACCAGTTTGGCTCAGTGGATAGAGCATTGGCCTGTGGACTGAAAGATCCCAGGTTCGATTCTGGTCAAGGGTATGTACCATGGTTGTGGGCACATCCCCAGTAGGGGGTGTGCAGGAGGCAGCTGATCAGTGTTTCTCTCTCTTCGATGTTTCTGACTCTCTGACCCTCTCCCCTCCTCTCTGTAAAAAATCAATTCTATATAATAAAAGCATAATATGCAAATTGACCATCCCTTCAGGACGCCTAAGCCATGCCCACCAGTCAATCAGAGCAACTGTATGCAAATTAACCCAGCCAACATGGAGGCCAGCACTCAGGGAGCTGAGTAAAAAGTTGCAGCAAGAGTGAAACTGTTTGCGGGCCGCCTGGGCTTCTCTCCACTCCAAGGACAACATATTTGCAACAATGTCTCAATGATAGAAGCCTCAGGAGCTGAAGCAAACAGCAGTCCAGGCCTGACTTCTAAGGGAAACATTGTTCTATTATAGAAGCCAGAGCTGAAGCAGAGAGGAGGCTTCATTACTTTCCTAGGCCCTGGCTTAAAGGAACAATGTATCAATTATAGAAGATAAACAAACCCTGGAAACCTGCTTCCAGCCAGCCTTGCTGGGATTTTGGGTCAATGGGAGCTGGGGGCAGCCTGAAAGTCTGAAAACGCCCCTAAACCCATCACCCAGGCTGGTCACACCCCAGTGGGGTGAGGGACCCCATTTGGAGGCTTAGCCAGCCTGCAAACAGCCATCAGCCCCTCACCTAGGCTGGCCAGGTACCCCAGTAGGGACCCAAAACCTGAAGAGACTGTGGGCAGCCTGAAAGTCTGAAAACAGCCTTCAGACCCACACCCAGGCTGGCCACACCCCAATGAGGTGAAGAACCACACTGGAGGAGTTGGCCAGCCTGCAAACAGCCATCAGCCCCTCACCCAGGCTGACCAGGCACACCAGCAGGTGGACATCCCTAGAGGGGTCCCAGACTGCGAGAGAGCACAGGTCGGGCTGATGGACCTCCCAAGTGCAAAAATTTTAGTGCACTGGGCCCCTAGTAAAATATATTTTAAAATAAATAAATAAATAAATAAAGTAACTATTGATAGATATGTATTTATTTCCTTTTATTATTCATATTTTTTACTTTTTCTTCTTCTTCTTAAAGAATACCCCTTAACATCTAATCTAATAAAAGAGTGATATGCAAATTAACCATCACTCTGAGACACCTAAGCCATGCCCACCATCCAAACCACGCCCACCATTCAATCAGAGCGGCTGTATGCAAATTAACCCAGCCAAGATGGCGGCCAGGAGAGCAAACAGGAGGCTTCCGTTGCACCAGCGATGGAGTTGAAACTGCCTGCCTAGGCCGGCCAGGCCTCTGCTCAAGGCAACAATGTTTCAATTATAGAAACCACAGAGCTGAAGCCAACAGGAGGCTTCATTGCCTGCCTAGGCCTGGGCTCAAGGCAACAACATTTCAATCATAGAAGATAAATAAACCCAGAAATCTGCTTCCAGCCAGCCTTGCTGGGATGTTGGGTTAATTGGAGCTGTTGGCAGCCTGAAAATGGCCCTCAGCCCCTCACCCAGGCTGGCCACACCCTCATGGGATGAGGGTCCCCACTGGGGGGCTTGGCCAGCCTGCAAACAGTCATCAGCCCCTCACCCAGGCTGCCCAGGCACCCCAGTGGGGACCCAAACCCTGAAGGAACTGTGGGTAGCCTGAAAACAACCCTTAGCCCCTCACCTAGGCTGGCCACACCCCCATGGGGTGAGGGTTCCCACTGGGGGCCTTGGCCAACCTGCAAACAGCCATCAGCCCCTCACCCAGGCTGGCCAGGCAGGCCAGCAAGTGGACATCCCCTGAGGGGTCCCAAACTGTGAGAGGGCACAGGCCAGGCTGAGAAACCCCCTGAGTGCACAAATTTTTGTGCACCAGGCCCCTAGTTTCTTATAATGCTGGCATGGTGTTGATGAACTTCTTTAGCTTTTTCTTGTCTGGGAAGTTCTTTATCTGTCCTTCAATTCTAAGTGATAGCTTTTCTGAGTACAGTTATCTTGATTGTAAGTCCTTGCTTTTCGTCACTTTGAATATTTCATTCCAATTCCTTCTGGCCTGCAAAAGTTCTGTTGAGAAATCAAGTGAGTCATATGGATGCTCCAACAGAAAACTGCTTTTCTGTTGCTGCTTTTAAGATTCTCTCTTTGTCTTTAACCTTCTGTATTCTAATTATGCTGTAAATGGTATAGGCCTCTTTGGGTTCATCTTCTTTGGGAATCTCTGCACTTCCTGGGCTTGAATACCTATTTCCTCTTCCATGTAAGAAAAATTTTTGTCATTATTTTTTTCAAAATAAGTTTTTAATTCCTTGCTCACTCCCTTTTCCTTCCAGCTCTCCTATGATCGGAATATTGGTATGCTTGATGTTGTCTCAGAGGCCCTTTCAAATATGCTCATTTCAAGTCACTGTTATTTCAGTATTAATTTCTTAAATGCAGCTGAAATTATTTTCTATTTTACTTTGTTTTAAAAAGATTCAAAAGCTATAATGTCTTCATGCTTCTATTAGATAATATTTTTCAATGAACAAAATTCTAAGTATTAGGGAAAATTAAGTTGTCAGTCCAGTAACATTCAACTTTCAGATATTTATACTTTCTAATAATACATTTTGTTCTTATGCAAAATTATTTCCATGATCCTCTAGTTCCAGCTAAATGTCTAGGAAATTAATATATGTTCATTATATTCACATTCTATATTGAGAAGTTCTATTCATACATTCTGAGTTATAGTATTTATGTGAATATTATTATTATTATAGTAGAGGCCCAGTGCACAAAATTTGTGCATGGGGGGGTGGTTCTCTCAGCCTGCACCCTCTATAATCCGGGACCCCTTGGGGAATGCCCAACTGCCAGTTTAGGCCTGATCCCAGTGGCTCCTAATCGCTCACCTGCTTGCCTGCCAGGTCGCCCCTAACTGCTTCTGTGTGCCAGCCTGACCACCCCTGACTGCCTCTGCGTGCCAGCCTGGTCAACCCCAGCTGCCCCCCCTGCCCGCCAGGCTGCCCCTCATGGCCCCCCCCACCAGCCTGGTTGCCCCATGCAGTCTGCTGTTCAGTCATTTTGTCATCCCTCACTAACCCCCCTGCCGGTCTGGTCATAGGCAGCCATCTTGTGGGGGCCTGAGGATTAATTTGCATATTACCTCTTTATTATATAGAATTTTTACTTTGATAAGTGCTTTTAAACCTTTGAATGATTTGGATAAAATCAAGATATTATACTACAACCAAAATTTTAAGATAACAAATACAAACAGTAATCTAAACTAATAAAAGCGAAATAGTAAAATTAACCATTTCTCCGAGATGGGTAAGCCACGTCCACAAGCCAATCAGAGTTGCTGTATGCAAATTAGCCCAGCCAACATGGCGGCCGCCACTCACGGACCTGAGTAAACGGCAGTTTCCATTGCGGCAGGAGCGAAAGCGAAGCTGCGCCTGCTCCGCTTAAACTGGCTCTAGCGAAACACACGTTTGAAACAATATAACAATCATAGAATCCTCGGGAGCTGAAGGACACAGCAGCCCGACCTAACCAGTAAAAGTAACAATTGTTTCATTATAGACGCTGCGAGGTGAAGCAGAAAGGAGGCTTCCTTAGTAGTTAGAAGGCCGCCTTAAAGGAACAGTGCATCAATTATAGAGGATAAACAAACTCCAGAAACCTGCGTCCAGCCAGCCTTGCTGGGACATTGGGTCAATGGGAGCTGTGGGCAGCCTTAAAGCCCGTCACCCAGGCTGGTCAGGCACGCCAGCAGGGGTCCCAGACTGTGAGAGGGCACAGGCCGGGCTGAGGGACCCCCCGAGTGCACAGAGCGGCTGCAGGGCGGGACAGCGCAGGACCCAGGACCCGTGAGTGGGAAAGAGGTGGCAGGGTTGGAGGGCACCAGGAAGCGGGTAAGAGGCGGCAGGGGGTTGGCGGCCTGCTTGGCAGTTGTCCAGGCCCTTGGAGGGGCATCGGGGAGCAGGTAAAAGGTGGCAGGGGGTCGGCGGCCTGCTTGGTGGGCTTC